>BQNB010064778.1:1361-35180 GCA_026074375.1 Tanacetum coccineum | reverse complement strand
AGGATTTTAATTCGTTAAACCTAAGCCCGCACTTAAGGAACATTTCACGTCACTTAGCAAGCATTTTTGTCATTTATATCGTTTAGATCAATTTTAGTATAATTTTGTAATTTTAAATCTTAGAATTAATATTAGTTTAATTTTTAGTTTAAAAATAGTTTAAAACCAAAACCAAAAACTTTTATGATAATCAAGCTCGATTTACAACTTGAACATAGATTTCCTTTCACCTCTCGCCGAGAAAAACGATACCCGTGTTGATTACTTTTTATTATTTCCTAAGAATATTTTGTATGATACTTTGCTTGCGTATTGTATATGTTATATATATATATATATATATATATATATATATTATACCTGAGGGTTTATTTGATATACGTGTGTAAAAACGACTACATCAAAATGGCGCCGCTGCCGGGAGAGGTGTAGCGATTTTTACGAGATTGTTCGTGTTCAAACCTTGAGGATCCTTTCTTCGAAAAGTTTATTTACGTTTTATTAAAATTATAAAAATCCAAAAATATTTTTCCTCTTATTTTATTTTTATTTTTCCTTTTCTTTTATAAATATAAAAAAGTATATTTAAAAAAAATTCCAAAATTTTATTTATTTATTTTTATTATCTTTATAAAAAATTTCAAAAAATATTCTCCGATATCCTCTTACTTCATTTAATTCTTATCTTCTTTATCCTCTTATCCGTTTAATTCTTTGACATGTCTTCGTATAACTATTTTGGTTGCTCGTATTGTGGAGGTCCGTTTAATGGTGGAAACTTTCTGAGCTGTAGCAATGTAGGATCCGGAAATGAGTTTGTCTATGACCCAAATCCTTATTCTTATGATGAAACATATAACTTCTTCAACCAACCTCTACAATACCAATACGAGACATACTCGTGTGAATTTTATAGAGGGAATTCTCATCCGGGTTACGATTGTCAAACAGGGAACACACCCGTCTTTGATCAGGGTCCCTGTTACAATCAAGACTTTGGATTTAACCAACCTCTACATTATTTTCCGAGTCAACCACAACAATTTCCTTGTGAAAATTGCGGGGTTCTTCATGAAAATTTTCAGTGTCAACCGATGAACCAAAATTTCAATTATTCTAATTCATTCGGTTTTGACCAAATTCAACCCTAGTAGCAGTTCGACAATCATCAGCCTCAAGAAAATCCAGAAGTCATTCCTTTCTTTGACAGTGAAACAAAGAACGAGCTTTATAAAATGATGGAAGATTTTACGGAAAGAATGAATCAAGAGTTACATAAGCAGGAGGTTTTACTTGCAGCTCAAAGAGAGCAAGAATTACTTGCCCAAAAGCAAGCAGCTCAGGAAAAGCAAGTCCCCTCACCAAATTCCGTTTTTCGTCAACTAATTGAAGAAATGTGTGGCACAAAAGTTTGTGAAGATCAAAAGCAAAATATGGAAGATACGATGCTAGATCTGCTTGAAATTTGTCGACAAAAAGAGCTTTATTGTATGCATAATAATGTTGAAGATCTAATTGAAAGTGATCTTAATTCTAAACTTCTCTCTATTAATTTGAATTCTCAACATCTCGATAAGGAAAAGCAGGAAGTAAAGAATATCGCAGAGCCGACAACTAAACATCAAACTCGAATTTCACCATGTTTAATGAATTTTAAAGTTATTCACAAGGAGAGCATTATTTCTTTGAATAATACGCCTCAAATTTCTCCGGTTAATGCAATCACACACGACTTACCAACTTGGAACCCGAGGACTCTCTAGTCATGGGGGATGAGCATCTTAGCACTATTCCTAAAAAGGAATCGGACAAATTCATAAAGTCTAGTGTTGAGAACCTCGTCCCAATCCCAAGAGAGTCCGAGGATACATCCGGTAGTGATAGTAAGTAGCATTTTACCTTCGAGTGAGTGATTTCTACTCCCATTTTTTAAGGAAAAATCCGTGACTTTCTCTAACCCTCTTTTCGATTCAAATTATTTTACCTCTAGTGATAACGAGTTACTATCCGATGAGGACGTTCCAGAAGATGTTAAAATTTACTCGAACCCATTTTTTGAATTTGACGATGAATATATCTCTAGTAACATAAATCCTCTTTTTGATGAGGTGTTAGAGAACATCGAGAGTAAGGACTCTTATGTTTCTAAGCTTGATGAGTCGCTTTGTTAATTCACACCTCTTTTCGAGCTAAGTGAGATGAGGTTTCGCCCCATGGGAGGCGTAATTGATAAATCTGATGTTTCTAGATATGGATAATTCTAAACGGATATTGAGAACGGTTATCATGATTCGGAGGGAGATATAATCTATCTTGAGAGTTTGCTTATTGATGACACTAGCCCTAATCTCCCTCCTGAGGTATTTTTTGATCATGACCCAAGAAGCTTAAAGGATGAACCTGATAATGATGATTTGATGACCGAGGACAAAGTTTTCGACCCCGGGATTCATGAGAAGAGTTTTTCTCCGACATTTGTGAAGTTAACCTTTGAGGATCGCCATTATTTTCCCATCACATTTGTTATCCGAATATTTCTTCCTTATCTCACTTATTCGGTGGATTCTTCTTTTCTTCTCTCCTCCGGGAGTGAGGATACTATTTTTGACCCCGGCATCTCCGCTTTTCATTTTTCTTCTCTTAAGCCGGTGGCATATGAAAATCCGATGGGATTTTTTTCCATTCTTCTCGCCACAAAAACAAGTGCTTCTCGGGAGGCAACCCGTATCTTTTCTTCTTTCTATTTTCTTGATTAATAAGTGAGTGTGACTTTATAGCCCAAGTGTGGGGGCGTGCTTCTTTCTATGGTATGTGGTATTGTTTTTGCAGGATTCTTTAAGATCATGAAGACCCGTGCTTGTTTTTAATCCTCCAATCATCCGGTCTTCGATGTTTTACTTATTTTGGAATCCTCAATCCTGATCATGTATATATTGTGTTTCCCCTGTTCACATCGTTGGAATTTTTTTGCTTTGCCTTTTTCATTTCGTATGTGTGTGGGATAAAACCTGATAATTTTGAACAATGAGGCCAATGTTCTATTCTAATGTGGGGGGGTATTTCTAAAATTCGAAATGTGATCTTACCTGTGGCCTTGCTGTGTCCCCCGCAACCCCGTTTTGGCCAAAATTTTAAAATTTTAAGTCTTAATATCTAGTTTATTGTTCATATCTAAAAAATGTGTGTAGAAAAATGTTGAAAAATATAAATAGTTAGTTGAATAAAATATAAAAATAGTTGACACGAATGTAGGCTTTTCGTTGGTGAGAACGAAAAGTAAATTTTGACCCGACCGGTTTTATATCTTAGCTTTCTCCTTTACTTTTAAATAGATTGATTTTTGCTAATCTTTTATACAAGGAGCTATAAAACGCAAGTCTAGCTTTAAAAAAGTCAAGACTTTGCAAGTTCCCATAATTGATTTTAAATATGCGAAATCGATTATTATAATTAAGATGTTGCCAGAGGCCCGCCCATTCTACGTGACTTTTTAAAGTGCCTATCTTAATTCGTCTAGGCTAAGTAATTATCACGAGTTTCTTTATTAGAAATTTTAAATGTGAAGAACAAGAGATGATAGAGTAAGAGTATAAGTTTGATACTAAAACATAGAATAAGTTGGATTTCTTTAAGGCTCATAAAGGTTAATTGTGGCTTTTTGCTCCCATCAGCTTAATAAACGTTATATAATTGTTGAATAAATAAAGTTTCTTTAGTTTTTGCGATTCTTAGTTTAAATCACTTCGTAGAAGATACTTCTGGTGAAAGTAATGGTTCAATCGAGGTTTGTCAGTGTTGTGGGGAATAGAACCCTGGCCATGGTCGTCTCGAATACCGATGTGGTAGTTTGTTAAAAGACCACAAGACTTGAAATTTGGCTATAATAATAATTATGTAATAAACCGAAGCCGAAATAAGCTATCTGGATCCGAGGCCGGCTGCATACTGGATTTTACAGTCGTTTAAAGGGTGGAGGAAGAATAATTAATAAAAACTGTGGGTTAATAAAAGTTTGCTGCAATCTTGCCGCTCACAACCGATGTTTGCAAGCCTTCTAAAAGTCGAGAAATTACGCGAGGTCGAAATAATTGTGTTGCAATCTGCCGGCTCACAACCGATGTTGCAAATTCCTTCTAAAGGACCGAGTTTAAATAATGGTTGCAATAATTATAATAATAAGCCAAATTTCAACTCCGGGTTATCTACATAAAGGTCCTTCCGTCTCTAGGACTCATAGTGAGTTGTTTTTCCGTGAAATAAAAAGGATAACCCCAAAATCATGCGAAATTAGAACCTGTATGTGACCTTTATTTTCTCACCATTCGTCTTATATTAGGAAAGTATTTCAAACTATTGTGGTCTAAACTTGGTTTACTTTATTAATAAGGTACAATAATTTATTGTCACCAATAATAAATAATAATAATAAAATCCTTAGTGGAAATTAGGAATAAGGGAGGAAAGCAAGTACACAATATCTTTTATGAGTAGTGTAGCATCATAACTAGGTATATTACAATGATCTTGTTTTTTAAGCTTGTGTATGGAGAGGTGAAAATGCGGGGAACATGAATTAATCCATTGAGACAACTTTTGTGCTTTTTGTTTCCGATGATCCTAAAATTTTAAACAATGAATAATTAACGCAATACATTATGTCACACATGAATAATTTGTAAGTGGAAATTATGAAAATCATAAAATAATTAAAAAATATAATTAAAAAATTAATTAAATTAAAAATTAAAAAAAATGGTTAAAAGACGGGGGTTTGCTTGCGATTTAAATGATTTTGAACATTTTAATGGACCTTTTCGTGTTTCTTGTTTGATTGTGAGGGTTTATAAGGGGATAAAATTATTATTTCTTTCTGTATTGTTTTAATTTACAATGCGTGTGGGACCCAGTCAACTTGCTTAGTGTGGGAAATGTGAATATTTGGCTAAAACACACATCTTTTGCTACCCCGTACAACACGTAATAATCATCTAAAAAATGCTAAAAATGGATAATTAGCTTGCAAATAGATTCGTTTGGTATTTTAAAGACCCCCCCCCCCCTTTTTTTTATTTTTTGCAGGTAAAAGTATTAAAACCGGTGCTAAAACTTTAATTATCGGGCTCAATTTGATCCAAGATTTAATTAATACTCAAACTAAGATGAAGATTGTGAAAATGTCCTCGAGCATGCCATTTGAAGAGCAACGAGATTTCTTAGTCCGAACGGTGCCCTTCATCTTTTATTTGGGCCGGCCCGACACCATTTATATGGGTCGGACCGACCCATACTTATTAAAGGCTTAATTTTACATCTCTTGTTAAATGTCAAGCTCAAGCCCAATTCTATATATCAACTCCAGCCCACTAGTCAAGTTAGTCCAAAATTCCTGGCCAAAATAAATTTGTAAGGCCACCCCTCATGGATATTTACATTTTGATGCCCATCTTTCACTTTTGACCTACACGAGTTATATCTTCGAATAATATACAAGTCCAAGAAATGATACATTCCCATCCTATGCAAATATGGCCTCACGTGCCTTAAATAAATTTTTATGGCCTCCACAGTACCAAGCACTACTTGATTCTTATCCTATCAAATTCGACACGTGGCAGATGAAATGTGATATATCTCTAGCCCATTTTGCTGCGTAAATGAATCAAACAGACTAAAAAGGCTGCGTATGAATTAGGCAATTTGGGAGGAAACGTATAAGCAAGGCACCAGTTAGATCATTGTTTCATAATCCTCAATCCTGAGCAAGGTAAACGTACGCAAATATTGGACTTAATCATTTCCCAATCATTGAACAAAATTTACAACATTACCCTTCTCTCCCTATATTTATACCAACTCGCTCCCCTCATTTGTATCTATCTAGTTAGTTAGTTTTTATTTTTTTAGTTTTTAGTTTTTAGCTTTTAAAAGTTTTTGTATTAGCTTATTCTTGTTTTCCAGCTTATTGTACATGCTCATTTCGAAAGCTTTATGTAATGATGTATGAATATTCGTTTGATATTGATTATAGATCTTGTTTTGTTCTTTGTTAGCTTATTCACTCGTTAATTCTTTGTTTTCCGTATAGCTATTCAATAAGACTGAATTTCGTGCTTATCTGTAACTTATTATTATCAAAAGTTTCTTTAAAACTTTAAATAAGACTCTTAAAAGCTCTCCAACTAAATTTGATTCCTACCAAAAGTTTTCAAACACGTTTCGAAATAATAAGCTAAAATAAGCTCGAATTTAGCTTATTTATGTGCTTAATTCGTTTTTGTTTTATTAAAAGCTCTTATTTTCTGTCAAAATAAGCTTCTATATAGCTTATTTGGATGTAAGTGAGCTAATATTGCTTAATCAAATTTTTGAGTGCTTATGTGCTTATTCGATTTATCATTTTAGAAGTTTTAATACTTAATAACTTATTTTAGGTCCTCGTTGCTGTTTTGTTTGCTTATAAGTGGTTAGAAGCTTATTTGGCTAAGTTTCGCATATCTTATTAACATTTAGATTCGATTTATGAAAAGGGTGTTTAGTGTTTTAGCTTATCTTCAATGATTCTTTTTCTATGCTTTATGTGTGGTTATTAAAAAAGTGCTTTTCACTCACTTCTGTCCTTACTTGAAGATTGCTTAAGCTTGATAGATATGTAAAGTCTCGTTTAAAGATATGCTATGCTTAATTAGCTATAACTCGTGCTTATTACTTTTATGTGTTTTTTTGAAGTAAAAATCGTGGCTTAGTTCTTTTTGTTTTCTTATTCGATTGTGCTTATTGATTATGGCTTATCAGATTTGCTTATTTTTGTGACTAAGCTTCTTTCTTAAAAATTCTTTTTCGTAATGGGTGTGTGACAATACAACACATTTCCATTTGGATTTAAGTATTTGAAATTGGGCCATTAAGATTGATTGCGCCCTTTGGTAGATAAGTTGGGCTGTGAATTGGATTTAGGACTTGAGTCTATGTGTGTGGGCTACTGTTATGGATTGCTTAAATTTGTATATGGGCTTATAGAAAAGAGCAATTGCGTGTGATGTTATAACTGCATAACAGTTTGTTATTTGTTTAAATTTGTGGTACCGGTCAACTAACGAGGCGTGGAGCTTAAGGGTTTATTTAGCTAGACCGAATTTGATTATTTATTTTAGCTAAAAAAATCTGGTGGTTTACGTTTAATTGCGGGTCTTCAATTCGGTTCCATTTTCTATCCTTTTTCAATACATTAGTGTAGCTTTAGAATAAAAATGTTTTGCTTTGCTTATTTTATCATTATAAGTAGCGAGTAGTTTAATTATTGCTTGTTAAGTGAAATTTGTGAATTGGGAATTAATTTTGGACTTATATAAGGTTTAGAAATTAATAATTTGTCAGATTATTTAGATTTGTAAGTTGATTGTTTAAAGGGAAAAATCCAAAGAATAATCAAATTACACATCTAGTAATTATTTTCTTTTTAAGAGATCGTTTTCAAAATAAACCAACGTTGTGACAAAATTATCTTTTCTAAGGGATATAGATTCGTTATAATAAACCCTAAATTTCACACTTAAGGACTTTTCACTTGACTTAGCAAGCTATTATTCTTTATATCTTTAGACAATTTAGTATAAATTCTTATATTTTAAAATCATAGAATTAATATTAGGTTTAATTTTTAGTAAAAAACTAGTTTAAAACCACAACCAAAAAACTTGAATGACAAATCAAGCTCGATTACTATTAGAATACGAGATTTACATACACCTCTCACTGAGGAAAACGAACCGTGTTGATTACTTTTTTTCTTCCAAGAAATAATTTGTATGATACTTAGCTTGCGTATACGTATATGTATTTTGTTAAATATATATATTATATTTGAGGGTTTATTTGATAAACGTGTGTATAAACGATCCACATCACCCTTATAAAACCATAAAACTCTTTATTCCCTTAAAAGGACTAACGGTGTCAAGCAAATTACCCAACTTCAAGGGCCAAAGATGCGAAGTGTACAAGGACTTCAACTTGCAAACACATAAAAGCAAATATAAGGGACTAAAAACAACGTGCCAAACCACCAAACACTTACCCTGTACCAAATCAAAACTACTATACATCTTCCTCACTACCCACCAAAATGAACCAGTACTATTCCCCTTTCTTCTCCACTTTGTCGATCAACACCTCTACACACCTCACACCTTATCCCACCACACAAACCAACAAATGACACCTTGGCAATCCCTTGCAAGCTCATTCGGCAAGGAATGAAGACAAAAATTTGATGGCTAGATTTAAAGGCTTGGCACTACTCAAATCAATGCCGAGATGAAGACTTTGAGCTACTCATACATGAAGCACAACCCACTTATGTCTCACACAAGAAACACACATCCTAGAACCTTCTTAGTCTCTATATAAATAGGACTTTGTAAGCCCGAATGAGGCATATAGTTTTTAACCTAGTTTAGTTTTTATCATCTTATATAGTGTAATTTTTTTTATGAGTTAATGAAAATTTAAGTGTTTAGCTTTAAAATCTGTTTTTAAGAATTAGTGCTCTATTGTTACTTAAAGTCTTTCATAAGCTCTCATAAGCTCTTTATTAAGTCTTTATATAATATGTTTTCATCAAACTTTAAAAATTATTAAGTAAATTTACCAAAAAAATCCACCCTCAAATACCACAACTTATTTTTGGATGATAAGCCAGAAATGGAAGGGCTTATAGACAATACTAGCTTGTCTTTTGACAAGCTAAAGCTTGTAGATTAGCTTATTTATAAGCTTGTTTGCCCTATTTAAGCAAAGGGCTTTTGTATGTTTCTATTCTCTTCATTATCTTGCATTTTACTGTAGCATTGCTTATTCTTGCTTATTTCTGCTTATATCTGCTTATTTATGTTTGCTTATGATGTTTAGTGCTTATTATACTTGTTTTGTAGTTTAGAGATCATTGAGTTTTGAAGTTTATTAGCTTAAAATCTATTATTAGGTGGCATAAAAGTTTGCATAATCTGTGTTTAAGCTTATCTGAGTGCTTATTAGTTTGTTTAAATATCTTAATAATAGCTAATTTATGCTTGTTAGACATCTGGTCTTTGCAAAGTTTTGGCTTAAATAATTTTTATCTAGTTAAAAATACCAAAACAAGATTTAAAGGGGTGTTTGGTTTAACTGTTTTTAATGATCAAAATGGGTCAAAATGAGTTTAGCCTCTTCGGTCATCTTAGTTTAACATAAATTCATCATAAAATTCGAGTTTGTTTAGAAGTTTTTTAAGTGAAAAATTCCAAATCATACAATATAGGTTTTTGTTTTTGAAATCTTGTGAACATTTACCTATTTTATTAGCTTATTTGGTTAAGAACTTTGATACTTGTAGTTTTGAGATGTTTTTGTGTTTATGCAAGTGTTAAAACACCTTAGAATCAAAGTCAATAGGCCTGCTTATGTCATTTTTTATTTTGTCACATCTGTCAAAAAAAATTGCTAAGTGTTGAAAATTTGAGAAATTGCTTTTTCAATTGCTAACTGTGGCTTATTCTGAATTTCAAAATGGTTTTTGGTTGTTGATATAAGCTCTTTGAGGTCCAAATTCAATCTGTTTATAGGTTGTATAGTCATAAGCATCTGTTTAATTGCTTATTTTTAAGCTCAAAAGTAGGGTTTTGTAAAGATTGAAAAAGTTTCCTAAGTGTTGTGATCTGAGTAGATAGCTTTTTCATTAAGCTCTTTAAGGGATTATTTGATTTTCAAACTCCTTTTTGAAAGTGGTTTTAGATAGCTTATTGTTCAAGCTTTTTAGTGGTATAAGCCACTAAGCCATAAGGATCTGTTTGATAGCTTATTTTTATGCTACAAAATTCCCCTCTTGGCTGTTTGGCTATCAGTTTTAGCCAAATAAGCTTATTTGCTCTTTTAAGCTTATTTGCTTATTGATTTTGCTTATTTTAGGATTAGTATAGCTTATTAGGTTAGTTTAAGTCCCTTTTAGCTTATTTCCTTTAGTTTAGAGCTTATTTGCCTTTTAGTTTAAATTTTTTAAGTATTATAGCTTTTTAGTCAGTCTGTCATTCTGCTTATTTTAGTTGCTTATTTTTGTTCAAAAATGCTTATTAGGTGTAGTTAAGTTACTGTCTCAGCTTATTTCTTTTTTTTGGATTGCTTATTAGGGCTTAAAGTTCTAAACAGTTAGCATTTTAGTCTCTTAGTGTAAAATGGCTTATTCTGTCGACTTTTAGGGCTTATTATGTGCTTATTTGTGGTTTATAAAAAATATGCTTTTGTAAAAGTTGTTTATTAAGTGCTTCTTTAAAAAGTTGTAAAAAATGGCTTTTAAAAAACATTTGGGAGTTGGGAGAAGTCCCAGGTGAGCAAGACTCGAACCCGGGACCTCAACCCCTACTCACCAAACGTTTTAACACCAACACTCACTACCACTAGCGCCCTTGGGACTTTTCCGTTAGTTCTTGCACAATCTATATATTTAAACACGTTTTCACCTCTTTTCTCATAAGCTAATTCGTAGCTTAATCTGGTTTTTTCTTAGCTTAATTGATAAGCTGGCTTAACCAGCTTATTTTTCCTAGGATCTTTACCACTTTCAAGACTTTCCTGCAATTTTCATATTTTTCCAACTTTATTTGTTATTTTTATTCATTTTTCGAAGATTAAAATTTTAGAAAATCATTTAAAAATAGTTTAGTTAATCAGAAAAATATTAAAAATAGTTTTTAGATTTAGAATAAATAGTTTTAGGTTTACAAAGTTTAAAATCTTTTTCATCATTTTTAGATTTTAAATTTCATTTTTAGCCTTTAAAATCAATTTTAGGAATTAGTTTTTAATTATAAAAGGTAGTGAAAAATATTTTTCTGAGTTTTTATGATATTCTAGACTTTTCTAAAGTAGAAAATCATTTTTTGGAATTTTTAGGAATTAATTTGTCATTTTCTAGAATTTTAATTGATTAAATAGGTTTTTAATTCATAAAAAATTATAAAAAAGTCAAAAAAATATAAATCTTTTTTAGAAAATTTTCTTTTGTCATTTTAGAGGTTTAGAAACCAAATTTGCATTTTTAGGGTTAATATTCGCCTTAGTTGATAATTAGTCGCGTTTTTAGGATTCCCGTTTTCGTCTTTAGTTTAAAATTGTGTTGCTTTAATTTTTTTTTGTTTAAATTGCCTTAATTTTCCCATTAGTTTTAGAAAACCAATCAAAATCTTGTTCCATTCAAGCATCGATTATCAAAACGACTCTCGACTTTCAATTGCATTCCTCGTTGGGGATAACGACCCGGGAATCATACTTCCGGATTTTCTACATTGAGGTTTTTGACTATCCTTATTTTATATTTATATTTATTATATATATATATATATATATATATATATATATATATATATATATATATATATATATATATATATATATATATAGTGGCATTTTCAATACAAAACCACTTTTTTATACAAAACCTACAAAACCACCTAATAACCAATCATAATTTAGTAAATTAATTTCTATTTATTTTATTAATTTCATAATTTAACACCTCTTTATAACAAACACTCCTTTACCGCTGAGCCCTTGGTTTTCTTTTCTGTTAGACCTCTGTGGGCACTTTGGTATATAAGGGCGTTTTTGCCCTTTTAGTTATAAGCTCGTTTAAGCTTATTTTCAGCTTATTTATAAGCTGAATTTCGGGTTTCTTATTTTTCTTAGGATAGTTTTAGGGTAAAGCAATTTTAGTAATTTTTTCAGAATTTTTAAATTGTTCTGAGTATTTTTTATAAGTTTTAATTTCTTTAGAAAAGTTTTTTAAAATTCATAAAAAATACAAAAATTATCAAAAAAATATTTTTCTTTTTTAGGAAATTTTCTTTAGTCATATTTTACGTAGGAAAAATAGAAAAAATTTCGTAGGGTTAATTTTGCAAACTTTTGATTTTTAAAGAACGGGTCTCGGGTACGGTTCTTGTCTTGACATCGTTTTTCGGGGTCCAAACGCTACCTGTTTTTAGTCTAGTTTTTTTTAACTTCGTTATTTTGTCATTTGAATCATATTTTAGCTTTCGAAATTTGTTTTGTAGGGTTTACTTTGCAAAATTTAGGTTTTTGACCCTCGTTTTTCGTGACCGTTTTAGGTTTTTCAGTTATTTTCTTTCATTTTTTGGTTTTTCTCAATGGTTGACCCTCGTTGTTCGTACCCGTTTTAGGATTTAAGTTATTTAGCTTTCATTTTTTAGGTTTTTCTCAATCGTTTTTGCTTGTTATTGATTAATTTAGCTTTCTACACTCCCAAATCATTACTCTCATTCAAACTCCAATCTTCCGACTGTATCGATTCTCCAGCACAGCCTCGTTGGGGATAAACGACCCGGGGATATTCTATACTACTCCTCGATTTCATTGATTGTTTTTAGATTATACTTATTATATATATTATATATATAGTTTAGAACTTCAATCAAATTTTTGGCGCCGTTGCCGGGGAGGCTGTGAAACCGATTATCGTTACGTTTGGCCAGTTGTGTTTGAATCTGTGAATATTATCATATAAAAAAAATAAATATAAAAAAAACCAAAAAGTACAAAAATATTTTCATTTTCTTTTTTGTATAATTATCATTTAAAGAAAAACTAAAAACAAAAAATATAAAAACATTGTCTTTAATTATAAATAAAATTCACAAATTGGTAAAAATACCAAAATATAATATTCTTCTCAATGAGTATTGACTCATAATAACTTCCGGTGAACTTTTTGGTTCCCAACTCGAACAAAAATTAAAACTTGCCTTTGTGTCACTTGCGAGGTACAGTTTCACCTTTTAAAAGATAAAACAAATCTCTAAGATGGGGTATAAGGCGGGTTGTTCCGAGGAAACTACGACCCCTAAAGGAAAGGTTTTTTAAATAGCTTCGCGCTTTCCTATTCCTCCGCCCCTTTGTTCGTTTTTCTTTCGTGAAGAGTTACCGAACAGCTTGTCGATTATCAGGTTTAAGTTGTCTTTATCGTTGTCCGTTATTAAAATAAACTGTGAATTTACTTTTGATAAACCAAAAAAATTAGTGTAAATTTTCTTTTTTAGTGTATGCACACTCGTTCCCAATCTCGTAATCTTCATAATCAACAACACCAGGCCCCACCACCTGTTGTTGAACAATTTAATCTTGAAGAACCAATTGAAAATCCAGATCCCCTAGCTCCGATGGATGATACCCGGACTATGGCTCAATGAGCTACAAGCACCCACCGAGCGGGTTTACGAGGATGCCATCGTTATGTCTCTAAATCCACCGCGGACAACTTTGAGCTTAAGCACGGTCTGCTTAACCTCGTTCAAAACAGCAATACTTTGACAATGAAAAAGAAGATCCTCATGCCTACATCCGATATTTCAACAAGATCACTTCTACGATGAAGTTCCCAAACGTCCCGAGTACGTCGGTAAAGCTTATGCTTTTCCCATTTTCCCTCGAGGGGGCAGCCCGGATTTGGCTTGAGAAAGAACCCCCTCGATCGATTCAAACATGGGATGATCTTGTTTCAAAATTCATCAACAAATTTTTCCCTCCGTCTAAAACAACCAAAATCTTCGAAATGAAATCACGAGATTTCAACAAAGATTTGTATGATTACATTTATGAAGCATGGGACCCAATTTAACGATCTACTTCGGTCAATGTCCACACGATGGAATTTTCAGAATTGCATCAACCGATAGAATACATTCTATAATGCCTTGAACTCTAACGATAAGATTCGTTCTAAATCCCGCCGCGTGTGGTTTCCACTTTTTGGATAAAAGCCTCGTGATTGCCTAGAATCATTGAAAGCAAATCCAAAGTTCGGTAATTCACGGTAACAAACCGGTTGTTGCCAAGTGATTCGAGCACTTCCACCCCCCGAAATTCTCTTCGAGGTTGCTGAGCTGACAGATTATGGGAGAAAAGCTTAAACTTCTGATAAGAAAAATCATCTCCCGCTCCTACTCCGTCAAAGCGGTTGAGTAGAAGTTGTGTTACTATGCGGTGGTTCTCATTTCAACCAACTAGTCCAGACCACCACTGGTCAAGTTTAGCGAGATAATAATCCTAAGAATATTCTCTCAAGCCGCCGCAGCTAACTACAACCAAGGAAATACCGGTTATCGAGCCCCGATTGCAAATCAAATTCGACCTCCCGGTTTTCCTCCCCTCAACAATCATATTGTGTAAAACCAAGGAAACAATCCAGATCGTTACAACCAAAACCTAGGGAATTTCAATCCAGCTCCAGCTTACCACCCCCGGTTCATCTAAGTCAAATCTATCGACCTCAGTTGTTTCACCTCCTGCTTATGCAAGCTCCCGCCTATCAAACTCCCAACACCTCAGATTCCAAGGTGTATCAAAGGAAGATTTTCCAAGCCCTACTAAAGGCTAATGATGCTGTGATGAGGAACATGCAAACTCAAGGTCAAAACATGCAAAATCAATTGACCAATCTCACGAACATAGCTTCCAAATTGTCACTTCCAATACCGCCTTACTTTCGGGAACTCCTCCCTAGAACTCTGTTACCTAACCCGAAGGAGTAATTTAAAAGGTATTACCACTCGAAGTGGTGTAGCTTACAAGGGACCCACGATTCATACTACTTCCTCTCCTAAAGTAGTAGAACGTGAACCCGAGGTCACAAAGGACACGATGCCTCCTACTAATAACGGAAGCACCGAAGACGTCCAACCTCCGGTTGTCCTTGTTGTCCATTACATGGAATTCAACTCTTAGCCCAGAAAATGCTCCAGTTGTGCTCAAGCCTAACCCAAAAACCATCAATTCCATTCCTTCAGAAAAACTGATTAAAGTGACGTCCGTGAAAAAGCTAACGACCAAATTGAGAAATTCTATGAAATCTTTAGAGATTTGAGTTACTAAATTAACTTTACGGATTCCTTGATGCTTAACGCAAAAATTCGCCCTCGACTCTAAAACGCTAATCGAAAACCAAAGAAAAAGTTGAGTCTGAAATGGCTAGAACCCCGTTGATGAGATTGGCTCAGTCAGTCATCCTCAAACAAGTTTACCAAAGAAACTTGGAGACTTATGGCCGATTTCTTAATCCATTTGAATTCTCCGGATTAATACATGCAACGCCTTGGCCGATCTTGGTGCAAGCATTAATCTTATGCCATATTCCGTATGGAAAAATCTCTCTCTTCCCGAACTAACCCCGACTTGCATGACGTTAGAGCTAGCGGACCGATCAATCTCTGAACCAATCGGTATTGCTGAAGACATCTATGTAACGGTGGGAAAGTTCCAATTTCCTGCAGATTTTTGTTTCGTCGATTTGATCCAGACCCCCGAGTACCCCCTTAATTCTTGGGAGTGTTATCTAAAGACAGTCGTGCAATTAATCGATGTATACGAAGGTGAGATAACCCTTCGCGTTGGCAGAGAGGCCATCACCTTTAACCTGGACCAAACTTTGAGAAAAACACGGCTAATTACAATCATATACGGCAAATCCGAATGACTCATTGATATGGCTTGTGAAGAATAACTCTCAAGAAGTTCTTGGTTTCTCAAATTTGGAACTCGATTGGCAATACCACTCCTTACTATTTTTTTTGATTTTTTTTTCCCCACATCGTTTCTCACACCTGCTCCAACTTTAACTCCATTTGGGGACAGTGATTTTCTCCTTTTCGAAGAAGCCGACTCTTTTCTTGCTATAGAGGATGATCCAACTTCACCGAAAGTTGATCCAACATATTATGACCCTGATGGGGACATTCTTCTCCTCGAAGCAATTCTTAATAGTGATCCCTCACCACCACCTCCCAATCAAGGAAATTATTTTCCAGAAACTCGAAAAGATCTTAAAATTTGTGAAGCAAACTCTTCAGTTAATGAGCCCCCTGAGGTTGAACTCAAGGACTTGCACCTTCAAATCATTTAGAATATGCATTTTTGGAGGGTAACGACAAGTTGCCCGTCATAATTGCAAAAGATTTAAAGAATGAGGAAAAGGCAGCTCTAATCGAGGTTCTAAAGTCCCACAAGCGAGCCATCGCTTGGAAACTTTCTGATATCAAGGGTATTGACCCAGAGTTTTGTACCCACAAAATTCTCATGGAAAAGAGACTACGAGACCAAGCGGTTCAGAGCATCAAAGTGGGATAAATCCAAAAATCCATGACGTTCATAAAAAAAGAAGTTGAAAATCTTCTTGACGCCGGATTAATTGTATATCTATCTCTGACAATCCTGTGTAAGCCGTGTGCATTGTGTACCGAAAAAGGGTGGCATGACCGTCGTAAAAAATGATGAAAATGATCTTATACCGACTCGATTGTCACAGGTGGAGAGTTGCATTGACTATAGAAAAGTTGAATGAGGACTACCCGAAAGACCAACTTTCCAATGCCCTTCATGGACCAAATGCTCAAAATACTGCGTGGGAAACCAATATCTATTGTTTATCCTCGATGCTTTTCGGTTATTTCCAGATCCAATAGACCCGAAGGAACCGAAAAAAAGACAAACCTTACTTGCCCATACCGGAACAATTGCTTATCGTCGCATGCCTTTGGTTATGGCAGATGCACCTGTCACGATTCAACGATGTGTGAAGGCAATACTTCCACGACATGATCGAAAAAACATGGAAGTGTTTATGGATGACTTTTCAATCTCGGGATTCTCTTTCTCTACATGCCTCATCCATTTGGACAAAATGTTAAAACGGTTGAAAACCAATTTTGGTCCTAAACTGGAGGAGAAAAACCATTTCATGTAAAAAGAGGCATTGTTCTTGGACACAAAATCTCTAAGTCGGAATTTAGGTTGCCGAGCTAAAGTTGACGGTATCGACAAGCTCCTCACAGGGGGGGTATCTACTGTGAAAGGTGTCCGAAGTTTTCTTGTGGCACGCCAGTTTTTTTACCGACGTTCATACAAGACATCTCAAAAATAGCCCGCGCAAGACCCTCACCTCTTGAAAAAGAGACTCCATTTTTCTTCTTAAAAGAGTGTATCGAATCCTTTAATACACTTAAAAGAAAATTGACAGAGGCTCCCATTTTTATTGCTCCCAACTGGGACTTGCCCTTCGAACTAATGTGTGATGCAAGTGATTTTGCAATTGTGTAGTCCCTAGGGCAACGATAAAACAAGCATTCCAACCAATTCGACTGATGCTAGCAAAACCATGACTGAAGCCAAGCACACTACACTACGACCGAAAAAGAAAATTACTTGCCGAGAGTACCTTATGAGAAATTTTCGGTCATATCTCGTTTGTCTAAGAGCATAAGTTGAAAACCGACCATTCTGCTATAAAGTATCTACTTCTCTAATAAGGATGCTAAGCCAAGACAAATGCGGGGGATCCCTTTTGCTTCCCAGAATTCGATTTGTCCATCGAGGACAAAAAAGGAGCAAGAATCTGGCCGCACGATCATCTGTCCAGACTTAAGAACCCTCATCAAATACAACTCGAGAACGAAGGAACGGTCACGAGAAACAATGTCCCTCTCGAAACTCTTGGATCCGTTGCTCTTCCGAGTTGATAGTACCCCCATAGGTTTGCAGATTTCGCAAAACTCATGCGGGAATTTCATTGTCAAAGGGAATGTCATCCCAACAGAAAAACCAATTTTCAAGAGTCAAACGCTACTTCTGGGATGACCCCTTCTTGTTTAAAATCTGTGCGGATCAAATGATCTGGCGGTGTATGCACGGCAAATAAGCTCTTGACATTCTCAAAGCATTGCCACAATGGACCTCACCGGGGGACATCACGGTGCGAATCTCACCGCCAAAGTCATTGAAGCCGGATTCTTTTGCCTTCATATATAAAGATGCTCACGATTTGGGTTAAAAATTTTGACTCGTGCCAACGGCAAGGAAAAATTTCACAAAGGGATGAGATGCCTCAAAATTCCATCCAAGTTTGTGAAATCTTTGACGTTTAGGGCATAGACTTCATGGGACCGTTCCCATCTTCTAAAGGCAACAAATACATACTTGTGGCTGTCGATTACCTGTCAAAATGGGTTGAAGCAAAAGCGCTCCCAACCAGAAGACGCCGATTAGTTTGCAAATTTCTAATCTCAACTTTGCCAATCGTGCCCCTCGTGCCATCATCAGTGATCGTGGAACACATTTTTGCAATGACCAGTTTGCAAAGGTCATGCTTAAATATGGAGTCACTCATCATCTCTCCACCGCGTATCACCCCTAGACAAGTGGGCAGGTTGAAGTGTCGAATCGTGGTTTAAAAAGAATTCTTGAAAGGACAGTAGGCGAAAATCGTGCCTCTTGGTCGGACAAACTGGATGACGCTCTCTGGCCTTCCGTACAGCGTACAAAACACCCATCGGGTGCACTCTGTACAAGCTTTGATATATGGAAAGGCATGTCATCTCCGATTGACTGGAGCACAAAGCTATACTGGGCCCTTAAAATGCAAACTTTGAACTCAAAACCGCGTGATCAACGCAAAGTTCAACTAAATGAATTTAAGTGAACCTGCGTGATCAGCCTATGAAAATTCTTTTGTTTACAAGAGAAAACTAAGAGGAGTACATGACGGCACAAGATCAAACCGCGTTTTCAACGTCGCCGATCAAGTCCTCCTCTATAACCAAGATTGAAAGATTTTCATCTGGCATTTGAAGTCCCCTGGTCAGGACCATTTACCCATTGTTCAAGTTTTTCCGATTAGGCACGTTGAGTTATCTCAGAACTATCGGGCCAAACTTCAAAGTAAATGGTCGTTGTCTCACACAAGCACTACTTTGGAGTGATATCCCTGCTATTGATATCCCGGACTTTCGCAAACCTTCCCTAAGGACAACTAAATTCAGGGAATTGGGTCAAGCTTAGTGACCCTAAACAAGCGCTTCGTGGGAGGCACCCCATGCTTATCCTAGTTTATCCGTAGTAGTATGCTAGCTTAGTAGTAATGAATAAGTGTTTAGTTTGTTGTGAGGAGGCTTGCCTCTTTCCTTTTCCATGTTTTGTTTTGTGTTGTATTGTCCCATGGATGTCCCGGATTTTTGACAGCCTCATCGTGCTCGCTGTATTGTACCTTCGAATCACCAAGACTCACAATCCTCAGCTTCATTTGGGAATCCTGATATCCTAATCTTATCGACTAACGTTTATCTTTAAGCATAATTCATAAAATAGCTTAGGATGTACGTAGAGACCCTTCAAAAACATGAGGAAAATGTTTCTTTCTAGTATGGGGATCTTCGATTTGATTATGCATGCACCTGTTGTTTCTCACGTAAACCCATTTTTTACCACCAAAATATCAAAAATGAAAAATTTAAAAATTTTCAAAAATTAAATTAGTGTTTTGTCACAATTTTGACTTTCCTGCTGGGTAGAATAAGAGTAAATTTTGACTCGATCGAGCGTGATGAGCTCTAGCTTGTTCCTTAACATTTAGACTAAGCGTTCGCGAATATTCGCGAAGAATGAAAAATGATAGTGTTAAGTAGGAGCTGTATGCTAAAATGATTATTTGGAAATCGTAAAGCTCATGTGTGTATTTTGTCACTTTTCTCCATAAGATTCTAACCTGATTAAAATACGTGCTACTTTTGGAAATTAAACTTAAATCAATAATTTTATTATATATAGAAAAACTATAAGACTTAGTTCAAATTAATACTTGAATTTTTCAAAAGACGTTTTCCCAATAAAAAAAATGATGAAAAATGCAAAAATATAATAAAACCTGTGGTTAATACAAAAGTTATGCTGTACACATGCCGGCTCACAACCGATTTACATTCTCTAAAGTGGATTAAGGGAAAGTCCAAAGTAAGAATATATTTTCGAGACTAATAAATATTGCTGAGCATCTTGCCGGCTCACAACCGATGTTGCAGCCTTCTAAAGGTCTTAGGTTACAAATGCAATAATGGTTAATATAAGTGTAGAATAAAAGATCTCTTTTGTTAAATTCAAATATGCTTTTTAGAACTTTAGCTATCTAATTTTATAAGCTATGTATATACGGAAAACCTGAGAGTTATTGAAACCTAAGGTCCGTGAGTCCCGATACTATCTCTATGGGTGTCAAAAGCCTGGTGCACTTAACGCAGGTGGGATGTGCCGAATGAAGTCGTCGTACATGGATGATCTCGCCTTCAAACTCATTATCTCGGGTGAACGAAAACATAGAATGGTGTGCAAAACGTTATCCATGGTAAATTTCAAATAGCACATACACCTAAAATATAAATTATTTTGAAGAAAAAAGTTATCAAGTTGCAAATAAGAGTAGGTGTTCGCATTTTAACTCATAATTAACGTATTTCGTTTAATCTTGTTTTGAATAAGGAAAAGTCGGGAACAGAATGAATATATCCTTTTGGGCATTCTCGGAATCGAAATGCATCTTGTTCTATGATCCCTCTAAAGTTATTAAATAAACGAGAGTCAAACGTTCTAGTTTTTGATTATATGAAAAATGAAAAATACAAAAGATGTGTAGGAATATAAAAATGTAAGAGAGGATTTATCAAAACTTATGAGTCTTTAACTTCTCTGATAACACATAGCTACTTTTCTAGTTATTAGTCAAGGGTGATTGAGATGTCTTAAGTTTTTTCAAATGCTTACTTCATAGCATTAGCGTGAGGACACGGCAGCTACCTTAGATGAGGGGGATTTTTGGTAGTGTAAATACACATAGCCTTTTACCTTTTAAAAACAAGGTAAAAATAACCAAAAACGACTTAAAATGCCAAAAATATGCTTTTTGCTAATTGTGTTGTGCATGAACGGATATCAGAAAGAACGAAAAACGACCAAAACGACAAAACCGGACACAGAATGTAAAGAACAAAGTCAAGACAAAGCCAAGTCTGAAAAGTCAACCAAAAGTCAACCCCGACAAACCCAAAGTCAAAGCCATAAAGTGTAGAAAAATAAAGCTTAGGTGCCCAAAATTGCCAAGTCCCTAACTTATTTAATGAAGTGAAATGAAGAAATGCTGTGAAGGGACTAAAACTGCCAACTCACCAAAGAAATACCACCTTCTACATCTTCCAACCCACAAAAGTCATACACCACAAGGACATTGGATGAAATAACATATCAACTTAGGACCATTCTGCCTAATCCTAAACTTTCCCCACGTTAACTTAAACTGAAATAAACACATACACCCTCAGGGACCATTTTAAAACACTGTACATCTTCTACAAAGTTTCCCCGCCAAAACTTATAACCCCACCTCCTGTCACTTTCCACCTCGTTGACCTCCCCATGTCCATCCAAACCCTTCACTCTCATAAACCCACCCCCCACAATGTGTCCTTGTCCACGTGGCAATCCAAAAACCCGATAATTTCGATCAAAGGTTGAATCAATTTGATGGGCCACAGAAAAACCAAGGCGCAGGAATTAGACTAGTGTCTTTACACACGTCACAAACAAGCACAAAGAGCGTTTATGTCTCTACAAAGAATCACAAGATAAAAAGGTCCAAACCCTAGCTCGTCTTATATAAAAAGGCTTTAAGCCATTGTGGCAAGGAGTGTAGTTTTTAGCATCTTTAGTATTTAACTTAAGATTTACTTTATGTATCTTGTCTCTTTAGTTTAAAGAAATTCAGTTTACCTTCACATTGTGTTCTAGTTTTATCTCAACATTTGGTTTCTTAGAAATCATAAGCTCTTAATTATAGAGCAACTTTATCTGCAGTTTTCAAACTTTGATACAAGATACCAAGAAAATTAAAGAAAAAAAAGTTACTGTTTGATTAACCATGGATGAATGAGCAAAACATGATGGCTCATTAGTTGCTTATTAGCTTCATTTATAAGCTAGGTATGTTTTAGAGCTTATTTAGGTGGATACACTCCTGTTTTGAGCAAGGAGTCCACGGTAACACCTTTAATAAATTGTTTTGCTTAAAACTAATTGTAGCATAGCATATTTTCATGGCTTAGTTTATGTCACTTGTGCTTATTTGAGCTTTTGCTTTCATCTTTTAGTGCTTAACATCCTTGTTTAATACTTGTCTTTAAAATGTGTTGCTTAAAATCATGAGTTAAAAGTGTTAAAATACTTTTAAAAGATAAAAGGGTGTTTGGGTTAAGCCCAAAATGGGTCAAAATGTTAATGTCATGGGTTGGTGTCACTTGACCATCTTTGGCTAAGTACATTAAGCTCATTTAAGCTGTTTTATCTGATTGTTTTAAGCAAAAAGTGTAGTTTTTAAGTTGTGTCAAAGTAGCTAAAAATTGTAAAGACAAAAGTCACTTTACACAGCTTATTTGATTAAGCTGTGTAAAGTCCTTTAATCCCTTTGTTTTGAATCCTTATTTGAGTGTCTAAACAAGTTTTTAAAAGTGTTTTGAGTCATTTGTTTACCTAAGTCAAAACTGCCACAATTTGGTGTCATCTTCTAGTAAAAGAAAAAAGCCCTTTCAAAATGGAAAAACCAGCAGGTTTTAATTGTTGTTTACGCAATGAAATTTTGATATAAGCTCTTCACAAGCCCCATTTAATTATGTTACCATTTATTTTCATTTTGAGCTTATTTACAGCTCTATTTAAGCTGTCAAATTAAGCCCATTTTTTAGTACATTTGCCCTGGTGCTAGGGGCTTATCCTCAAGCCCACTTTTCTAGCTTATTTGTCCTTAAGCCCTTAGTTCTTTTTAGCTTTTTAGATTGCCCTTAGGTCCATTGATAAGCCTAGGTACCTTAAAAGCTTAGTCCCCCCACCCCCTAATTGCTAATTAACCAAAAAGTGCCATTTCTAACTGATTTGAACTCAGATTAGGCTTGTGCTTATTTTAGTCTTTGCTTTTCTGGCTGATTTCTTAGCTTAATTTAGTTTATAAGCTGCTATTACGGATTAGTTTCCCTTGCCTATCTTAAGTTTTCCCTTTCCTTAGCATATTTTCATTTTAAGCTCCCTTATTCTAAGCTCTGAGTATCCCTTTATCCTTAGGAGTTTAGTATTCTGTCATTTTGTGCTTATCGGCTATACCTTTAGCTCATTTTGTTTTTCTTAGGCTTATTTAGTTTAGATACTAATCTGTATTGTTATTACTTTGTTGCTTAGCTTTTCTTGCCCCTTAACAAGCCTAGCAGACTTAAAATTCATTCTAGCAGTACTAACTCTTAAGTTAGTACTGCTGGGGATTACGCCAATTTTGGCTATGGCTTATTCCATTTGCTTATATTTTGTTCCTAGTAGTTCATTATGATTGTGGTGTAAGTTTGTGTTTTGCTCATTTTCCCACTTTTCTTTGCTTATTTGTTCATAAGAGTAAAAAGAAAAAGCCACTCGAGCCTTTAAGCTCAATTTAAGCAAACTGCCATCAAAAAGCCCTTTTTCCAGCTTATTTATAAGCATTCACAAAAAGTCTTAGTTATGAAAAATGATAAGCTCAAGGTGCTTATTAAGTTTGTGTAAAAAGTTTTTTCAAAAAAAAAGAGGGAGATAAGAGGAAACCCGGGTGAGCAAGACTCGAACCCGGGTCTCAACCCTCAATAAACCCTCTTTATAACAAACACTCTTACCGCTGTGCCCTTTGGCTATTCGTTAGACCCTTGGGCACTTTGGTAAGTAAGGCGTTCTTGCGCCTTTTAGGTTATAATCTCGTTTAAGACATATTTATTCTAGTTTATTATAAGCTAAATTTCGGCTTTCTATTTTACTTAGGATAGTTTTAGGTAAAGTAATTTTAAGTAAATTTATTTCAGATTTTAAAAATTTGGGTTTAGAATTTTTTATAATTATTAATTTCTTAAAAGTTTTAAAATTCATAAAAAAATACAAAAATTATCAAAAAAATATTTTCTTTTTAGGAAATTTTCTTATCATATTTTTACATAGGTAAAAATAAAAAAAATTTCTGTAGGGTCTTAATTTTGCAAACTTTTTGATTTTTAAAGAACGGGTCCTCGGTTCGGTTCTTGTCTTGCCTCGTTTTTGGTTCAAACACTCCTCGTTTTTAGTCTAGTTTTTTTAACTTCGTATTTGTCATTTAGAATCTATTTTAGCTTTAAAATTGTTATTAGGGTTTCAATCTTGCAAATTTAGTTTTTAACCCTCGTTCATTCGTGCCCGTTTTAGGATTTAAGTTATTTTAGCTTTCATTTTTAGGTTTTCTCAGATCGTTTTATGCTTTTATCGATTAATTTAGATTTTTACAACACATCTCAAATCAATTATCTCATGAACTCTCTAATTTTCTCGCGAGACTGAGTATCGATTCACGCAACATACCTCGTTTGTGATAAACACCCGGGAACTTTCTATACTACTTCTCGTTTTAAATTGATTTGTTTTTTGGATTATACTTATTATATATAATTTATAAATATTATATAGATTTAAGAATTCCAATCAAGTATATCCCTGAGCAACCAGCCTTTCCTTGTTCCTGATGACTATGCCTCTCTCATTTTTCTTGTTTCCAAAAATCTATTTTGTACCAATGGCCCTTTTTCCTTTTAGTAAATCCACTAGAACCCAAACCTGTTGTAGCTTAAACCGTAGAAGCTCTTCTTGTATTGCTTCTACCCAAGCTGAATCACTATAGAACATTGGCAACATTTAGGTCTTCCTGGGATATGAAACAAGCAAACAGACAAGTATAAAGGTCTTCATGAGTTTTCCCTTCATAAACAGCACTAATAAACCCTTGATCATTTATAGTCTTTGTCATTCCTCTTGTCAGTACACCATATTGTATATCACCAATCACTTGAGCAAGTGAATGATCTTTATGAATTCGTGTATTTGGAGTAGAGGAAACTGGATATGTGGTAGTAATGTTGCTCATATCCACTTCTGTTTCATACCTAGAGAGATCATCATATGTGGCTTCATTTGGAGCATTAGTGTCTTTTGGATTAACAGTATTAATATTTGAACTACCAGTATTAACATTTGTACTGGCAGTATTAATACTTGGCCCAACATCATTATCATCTTGAGTATTGTTTGCAAGCCTTTCTTGATCATCCAATCCACTATCTTTACTGACACCTTCATCATCCTTCTTTTCAATATCACTAGAAGGTTGTGGTTCAACATCACTAGCATTCTTTGAAGAGGAATCAAAATTGAATCCACCTTCCATAGGCTCACAATGTAGTCTTGGCTAGATCATGTTTCCTTGTTAGAGTGACCTACACTAAAACTTTCTTCTGTTCCTATAAAATCATTAGAGTTTGTACCTGCAAAAACAGTTTTAAGAGTTCCTTTACCAGTAATTCTTCCTCCTTTGGCTCCTCCTCCAAATGTAACATATCCTCCATCAAATTATTTGAAGTCTGAGAGATAAGACATGTTGCTTGTCATGTGCCTTGTGCATCCACTGTCAACATAGCCTTGATCTTCTATTTTTCGATGACCCTGCACATAAAATAATGAAATTAGTTTCCTTTAGGGACCCAAGCCATCACTGACTTGGATCTGCCTCGTGCATCAACATAATTATGTCTCTTGAAAGTAAGTGATGCACTGTTAAGTTTGGTAGGTCGCCAAACCCAACATGCTGAGGCCTTAACAGCATTAACCTGATTTTCCTTGACAGCATTAACTACTGTTGTATTTGGCCTAGCAGTATTAACTGCTTTTGGCCTAGCAGTATAAAGTTTTCCCTTAGCAGTATTAACTTTTTGGTAAAAAAATTTGCTAGTTAATGCTGTTTTTGTTTGATAGGGACTATTTTCAGTTAATTGTGCTGATTTAGAAAAATGTGACATTGGTCTAGCACTATAAACTGTAGTTTTGGGATGAGCAGTATTAACAGGCCTAGCAGTATAACTGGTCTTAGGCCACTCACTTGGAGCCATGTTCCTTTGAGCGTACCAGGGTGACTTTTTGAGCAAATAATTTAATAATTCACCCTTGTATAATTAATTACTAGATATCATCCCTTTTCCCTTTGATGGTAATTGCAGTTAGCACTGCATATGTCAAAAACTTCCACAAGACAAACAGCTTTATTAACATCACAAAGTCACTTCCTAGCTGTTGGGATTTTTGATTATTCCAGTTTCATTGATTTCCCTAGGATTTGTGATCTGTATATTTCAGCATATTTAACTGGTTTCCTAACTGGTTTTTCTTGTTGTTGAGGTGTAACAAAATTTATCTTAGCAGCAGTAGGAAAGATAGTTTTCTTTTCTAACTTATCATTTGATACCAACTCCTTAACCAATAGGGCATCAGGAGATTTCATAACCTCATTAGAGATGTCTTTACTAATACTCTTACTAATCTTAGGTCCATAGCCTTCAAACTCAGGCTGTTGGAACTCCTCTAAACCAGAGTTGGACAAATCAATAGTTAGGGGTGAAAATAATCCTGTAGGAGGAGGTGGAACAACATTATAGCTCATAAACCCTAAACCCTTTCTACTTTTATTAGGTATCTGACTCCCTATTAATTTGTCTAGACTCTTAAAAGCATTATCAAATTTTTCAATCTTAAGTTGATTTCTTTCTTTGTCTTGCTTAAGCTTTTCTAACTCACTTTTAAGCCACTAATTCTGATCTTTATATAAGATATTTCTTTTTATAAGAACAGCAAGTTTGCTCATAAAATAGACCTCATCCTTTTTGTAAAAACCAAAGTTATTTTCTACGATCAACCCTCTTATATAAGTAGCTAGGTTGAACTCATATTTATTAAACTTTATTCTTAAATCATCAAGTTGAGTTTTAAGAGTTTCAAAGCTTTTTAGACAGATTTTTTTAAACAAGTTTTTATCATTATGTACCTTATAAAGAAAAAGGAAAAAAAAAAAGTTAGAGTCTGAAAAAGCCATAAGAGCCATGTCTGTAGGGACTTCTTCATCTGCCATAAAGCTCCAGTCAAAACCAGCTCCATCAATAGCCAACATGGCTTTGGAAGAAATTTCTTCCACATTTATAGTCCTTCTAGAGCTGTCTTGATTCCTGCTCCTGTTATCTTGATTCCTAGGTCCTCTGCATTCCCTTGCAAAGTGTCCCAACTTGTGACAGTTGAAACACTCCACCTTTGACTTGTCATATCCAGCTGTGTCACTCCCATTGATAGTAATCTTTCTACCAGTTTTCTAGAAAAACTTTCTTGTCCTCATGCTCAGCAATGCTAACTGCCACTTCAAATCCATCTCTTCTAAGTCATCTTCATGGATTTGTTCAAGATCCTCATGTACAAGTTGAGACCCGTTTGGTTGACTGGCCAAAAATGCATAAATAGTGTCATCACTTAAGTTAGCAGTACTAACTTGAGTACTAGCAGTGCTAGCTTGAGTATTAGCAGTACTAACTCCATAAGCAGTATTAACTTCATTAGTACTGCTAGTAGATGACATAAAAGCCAAGTTCTGAGAACTTTGAGCTAAGCTTGTGCAGTTCCTTTAACCTCTTGTTCAACAATCTTGAAATTGTTGTAGATATCATCAAAGCTCATTGTGTCTAGATCAGGTTTATTCCTCCAGACACAACATATATTTTACTCCAGATAGGCAGCTTCTCAAAAATTTCCAAATTAAGAATCTCTTGTGAAATATTTCACTGAAGATACCAACTAGACTTACAATATTCCTGTGAAGCCTGTTAAAAATAGAATCAAGAGACTCTGTGCTTGGAGCACTAAAGTTCTCATACATTTGCTTCAGAAGAGTCTTCTGAGTCTTCTTTGTGGCATCATTACCACCAAATCTTGTTTGTATAGCAGCAAACAAAGTCTTGGCATCCTTGTACTGATTAAATGTCAGTAGATGTTCATTTGGAAGTGCCATTAGCAACATACTTCTTGCCTTCACATCATTCTTCTTTTGAGTCTTTTCATCAGCAGTTACAGGACCTGGTATTAATGTAGTTGAGGAACCATCAGCATTTGTTGTTGTTTGAGCTGCTGGTTTGAATGAGTTTCCATTCTCTATGACATCCCATAGAGCATAGTCTTGTACTTGAAAGTATTGCTCAATTCTTAGCTTCCACATATCATATTCACCCTGTTTGAGAAGGGGCAACTTTGCAGTAGTATTGGTTTGGGCAGTTTCTAGATCCATCTCTTCCTTGTGAGTAAAGAGATCTTCTTGTTAGTTTCTTCTAGATCAAAGTTTCAGAACACAAGCTCTGATACCACTTGTTGATCCCAACTCAGATCTTGCTAACCTTGTAAAAGGCTTAGTTGTATTGAATAGATTCAAGACAACTATGCTAGAAACTTTGTTAATACTAAAGAGTATGCAGAATCTACTCTTTAATACTTAGAAGAATATCAATGTAACAGTGATTTATATGAACAATGTAGTAAACTGTATGAACAATGATATAATCAAAAAGCTCTAATATTATTATGATGAATAATACGAGTACTCTGTCTAGTACTAGGGTTTACAACCTTGAAGCTATGAATGTGTCTATGATGTGATGATCTAAAACCATAACCTAGGATCTCCTTTTATACACCAAGGAGTCCTTTACAAGATAACTACAAATCTTCTAAAATTCTACCAGATATCAACATATCTTCTAACTATATAAGATATACATTGAATAAGTCCATACATATCACTAAACACGTCTTTATCTCTTCAACAGTCTTAATCTTCATGCAGCAGTGTTAAGATAATACTAGCAGTAATAACTTTACTCTAGCAGTACTAACTGGTTAGTAATGTTAGTTATAACTCAAGCAGTATAAACTTTTGGCTTGGCAGTACAAAGTGTAAACCTTTAATTCCTAACAATCCTCCCTTAAACTTATGATTTACCTTCAAATCATCAAGTTTCTAAATTAAACCTTTTGTGCTGAGAGGATGCTTCCCAAACACTTTACTGTCTTGGTCAGTTTAGTAGTATGAAGATTTTCCTTAAAATCTCATCTGCCATCTCTGAATGTTGATCCACTTGTAGTTTGTTACACAGCATCAAAGTCATAATCCCTCTTGTCAATGGATAATCTTTCTCAACCAGCATGAAAATGTCATGTTCTCTCTCTGTAGACACATGATGAACACCACATGTATCATATAACCTCCATGTCAATAGATCATACATATATCTCTGAGACTTCCATAACTCATAATCATTAACAGGTTCAAACAGTCTCTTCAACTCTACCCAAAGTTCTCTTTCTTTATCTTTAGTTGGTTTTGTTGAGTTGAATCTTTCATGAACTAGACTCCATAGTTTGACTAGATCATCCCTGTCAAAATTCTTTAGCATGTCTTCAAAGATCTGATATACCTCTGTGTGATTACCTACTCTGATGATCTTCCAATACATTCTTGAGTCTTCAGTGTAAACTTCCCAGTCAATGATTGGGTATTTGGTTTGTAGGGCTTCAACATTCATCCCTTCTTCTGGAACTATGATCATTAACTATTGTAGTTGTTCTTGAGACAGTTCATCTGATTCTTTATCTTTTGATTCTTCAGCTGGTTCTGATCCTTCTCCTATCTTTTGTCTCTTTGAACTTTCTTCACCAAGTTCTTCTTCTGCACTCCTCTTTGAACTTCCAGCTATAACTTTAGGAACTGTATCATCACTCTCCATTAGAGTCAAAGTATTTACCCTCTTCATTTTTGCTTCAAATAGAACTTTGATTTCCTCAAAAGAGTATCCTCTCAACTGTTGTATTGTATAACTTCCCATATGCTTGATATAGTTACACATATAAGACCTTTGTTGAGCCTGTGTGAGAGGCCTGTTCCTCCTTTGTTGAGCTCTTTGTTGGGCAAATTGTCTCTTTCTTTCATTTATAAGCTCTACAAGTAATTTTGCTTTGTCAGCTTCAGAGTATCTTTCTCTTTCTTGTGCTTGTAACCTATGAGCTAACTCTTCATCAACTTCAATTTAAGCTTGTATGTTATCTAATTCTTCAGGTTTGAAAGTACTTGCTTCTTCATGAACACTGGCAATCCTTTACCTCTCTTCTTTATCAAATTGTTCTTGTAATCTTGGAGCTACTTCAAACCCAAGCCTTTCTTGTTCTTGCTGTATTTTAGTCTTGGTCTATGTAGGCTCAGATTCCTCCATTATTAGCTTTACATTGTCTTTCTTTTTGCCTGCCTACATTCTGATGTACACTTACCTGAGCAGCCAACATCATCAACAGAAACACCAACAGTTTTAACTTTAGGGCTAGCAGTACTAATTTCTACAGCAGTAGTACTAACTGATACATTAGCAGTACTAACATCTTTAGCAGTGGTAAACTCAAAATCAGCTTCCATTTTATCAATTTGATCATGCCTCCCTGAGGTCTGGGCAACTATTGTACAGAGTAATTCCTCAAATTCTTCAATTTGAGCAATCTTCATCCCCTTTTTGGAAGGGGGATCCTTTCTTGAGCCAAAATTTCTGCATCTGAATCTTCTTCCTCTAAGAGAACCAATCTGCGTTTTCTTCTTGACATATTGAGCTTATCCTCCAACCTCTTGACCTTCTTGATAAGCTTGGTATAGGAAGCACCATACACTTTCTTTATCTATTGTAGGTCAGTTTCCAAAGATACAACCCTATATGACAATTTTGTAACAAGATCCATCAATTCATTATGTTGCATTCTGCCCTCATCACTTCTAAGTGTGTGAACTCTTAGGAGAGGTGAATCATGGGGCATGGCAGGGGTCTTATCAATGTTACCACTTCCTTATCCTGCATCTAATCTAGAGACAGTAGTGGCAGCCCCTCCATGTTTGACATCCACACCTGTGGATGCAGCCTCATCTGCTACATGGGTCTGAGTAGGAGAACTGGGCTGAGGAACATTAGTTTCCTGTCTGATAAAGTCCCTAAATGTTGGTGAATAATGTGGTTGTGAGGATGGTGAAGCAATTGTGGGTGTGTGATGGGACTCAACTGGGATTGTTGATCCTTTACCCTGGAAAATCTGACCTTGAACAAGCATTGTTTGAAACAATGGAGTGTCCACCCCAGTATATCCCTTGGAAGGTCTTTCGTATTGCTAAACAATTTTTGAGTAAGGGTAGGAGCAATATAAAGTCTTTTATGAGGTAGAAGCAGTCTTTTGTGCTTTTTCAAAAAGATTTGTATAAATCTTGGATACATTAAAAATTTAGTCTTACTGTCTAAGTTTTTCACCATGCCATTAAATATCAGTTTTGAAAAATTAAAAGTTTTGTTTGTGGCCAAGCAAATGATAGCAGTTGCTATATTGCTACTAAATTGTTCCCAAGAAGTCTACTTGGAACTTAAACAGTGAAGGATGGTATGGATTAAGAATCTCCATTGAGGGGAAAAGTGTCCCTTTTGAAAAGTTAATTTATCAGAATTAGACACATACCCTATTAGAGCAAGTTGCTCAAAAATTTCTGTAGTAGGCAGATCACTAATACCATCAGAGTCTTCTAACTTGAGATGTCTTCTAATAGATGCCTCAGAAACAACCTTGACTTTCCCATCTATTGTAGCAGTAATTTCCATGTCACCATTCTCAGGTGTGCTTGCAGTAATAGTTTGCCAAAACTATTCTATGAGAGAAACATAGATAGTTGGACTTTTAGTGAGGGCATACCTAATGTGACTTGTAGTGAGAAAATCAACTATCTGATGAAATCCTTCACTTCCTTTTGACTTCTGTAAGTAGGCAACCATGTTGTGCTTGTCACAAAATTCCAAATTTTCCATTGATTGAGAAAGGACTAATTAGTGTGCTGTGATATGATCATTTATAAGAGAATGAGTGTTTGGTAGAGTCAATTAAGATAATATAGGTTACACATAAGGTTTTGATTGGACCGACTGAATAAAAGTTGTTCTTATCTTGAAGCAATCAAAGGATTTATAGAAAGATCAAGAATTATTTAAATTAAGGAAACCTATAAGCAAAGTAGTTGGCGGAAATATATCAACGGCTATATTTAATTAAGGAAATTATGTTATACCCCAAACAATACTAACGGTCTTCTAGCAGTACTAGAATTTAGCCGAGCAGTACTGAGTTATGCCCATCAGTACTAACTTTGGAGATACCAGTTTTAACCTTAATTTCATTCAAAAAGTATTTCCATCATCAATCTTGATTCTCATAAGCTCTCTTTCTGTTTTTATTCTCACTATTTCTCTTAATTCTGTTTCTCACCAATTCACTCTATCTGTTTTTATATCACACATCTCTCTTTCTGTTTTTTAGCTCACAATATCTCTCAATTCCTTTTCTCACCAATTCACTCTATCTGTTTTTATATCACACATCTCTTTTTCTGTTTTTCAGCTCACAATATATCTTAATTTTTTTTCTCACCAATTCACTCTATCTGTTTTTATATCACACATCTTTCTTTCTGTTTTTAGCTCATAATATCTCTCAATTCTTTTTCTCACCAATTCACTCTATCTGTTTTTATCACACATCTCTTTTTCTGTTTTTGAACTCACTATATCTCTCAATTCTTTTAAGCTTACTGACAGACATAAATTTGATTTCAAGAAAAAGATTTAAAAGACTTCTTAACTCAGGTGTAAACTTAGCATTAACCCTTGTCAAGTTATCCCTAAATCCATTCTAGCATTAATCAGTAGCAAACTTTAATAAACTCCACTACTTGTATCACCAATTCCAATCATACTGCTTTGCTTATCCGTCAAGTGTTAGTCCAAAACCAAGAAAACTCAATCTAAAGCATTTTCTTCTAAACAGTAGTAATTATAACTAACAGTTTTAACAAGCAGTCTTAAGTATAACTAACAGTACTAACTATACTTAGCAGTACTAAGTGACACAACTAACAGTATTAATCCTTTATAAAACTTTACAAAGATACAAAGAGATTAAAACTTTAAGGGTTTAGCATTCCAATACTTGCAACCAAGTATTGAAACCTTCCTACATCTAAAGCTTTTGTAAGTAAGTCTGCAAAATTATTATCTGTGTGTATTTTAACCACTTGAATTAACTTTTTATCATTGCAGTCTCTTATAAAATGATATCTAATCTCTATGTGTTTTGTTTTACTATGAGAAACAGGATTCTTAACAATACATATAGTACTGTTATTGTCAATATTAATCATGGGGTGCATAAAATTATACCCATAATCTAGCATTTGATTCTGAATCCAGAGTACTTGTCCATAGCAACTAGCAACAACCACATATTCAGCTTCAGTAGAGGAGTTGGCAACCACAGTTTGCTTTTTTGCACTGCCATGATATCAATCTGCATCCTAGGAACTGACAACCTCCTGTTGTTGATTTCCTATCTAAACTAGCTCCAGCATAGTCACTATCAGAATATGCCACCAGATCAAAAGGAGAATCTCTAGGATACCAAATACCTAATTTGGGTTGGCCTTTTAGATACCTAAAAATCCTTTTTACATCATGTGAGTGTGAAACTTTAGGTGTGACTTGAAATCTGGCACATGCACATACTGCAAACATAATATCTGGCCTGGATGATGTAAGATACATCAATGATCCAATCATTAACCTTTAGAGATGAACATCAACATCATCACCATCTGAGTCTTTGAGCGAATGCTTTTCTGTATCCATGGGTGTGCTAGCTGTCCTGACATCTGTAAAACCAAACTTCCTTAATATGTTAGCTACATATTTATCTTGGCTGATAAAAAAATCCATCTTCTTTCTTCTTCACTTGCAAACCTAAAAAGAAAGTAAGTTCTCACATAGAACTCATCTAGAATTTGTCATGCATCAGTTTCTCAAATTCAATACACAACTCCTTCTTTGTAGAGCCAAAGATAATCTTATCAACATAAACCTGTACAAGCAAAATATCCCCTTTTTGCTTCTTGATAAACAAGGTCTGATCAATCTTCCCTCTGTGAAACCCATTGTCCAATAAGTACTTGGC
>BQNB010064777.1:22813-35180 GCA_026074375.1 Tanacetum coccineum | reverse complement strand
TTAAATTTAAACCATAAGCCACTTATAAATCATCAATTTAATCATCATGTCAAATTAATGGTGGTCGAACAATTTGATAATGAAAGATTAGAAGCTAATAAGTAGTAAAGGAAATGAAAACATGGGAAATAATTCTCTTAATGTGTTGACATATGTTTATATAAAAAGAAAAGAAAAGAAAACGTACATTATAAATATACTCAATTTTATCCGCTTACGACGTCGTTTTTGAATGTGGTGCTACAGTGCCACTAATTTGGCCCAATTTATTGGGCTCCTGTTTTGGGCCGGCCCAAAATTTTATTTATTTTTAATTTGTTGGCACAAAATAAGGGGAAAAAAATATATTTTGGGCCGGCCCAATTTTTTATTTATTTTTAATTTGTTGGCACAAAATAAGGGGAAAAAAATATATTACAAAAGTACCGATTTATTCAGATAAAAAAATATCCGCGGAAACATCTTCGATACCTAATAACTTTAAAATAATCGACAGGGTCACAAACAAGTACCGATATATTCAACAAAAAAATATCATGGCGGAAGACAATCTTCGATACCTAATAACTATAAAATAATCGACATGGTCACAAACAGACAACTCTATATTACATTAATAAAAAAAACAAACTATTAAACATGAGACCGGAAAAGTAACTCCGAAAAATAAAAAAAATAATTAGAAAAATGAAAAAAAAAAAACACTCGAAACAAAGCGCGAAACATAAGCTCATATAAAGAAAAAAACAAACTATTAAACATGATACCAAAAAAATAAACCTACACAAATATAGCAAAAAAAAACCTTTAAATGTGAGGCCCAACACATAAGCCCGTATAAGAAAAACACAACCTATTAAACATGAGACCAAGAAAATAAACCCGCATAAAAAAAAAATTACGCCCCGTAACAACGCACGAAAAACTAACGCCCCGCAGCAACGCGCGGGTAATCCTGCTTGTTAAAATCAAGAGATGACATTCGCTATAATGTGTGTGATAGCAGTGTGTGTGTGCAAATGTAACGTATTGTACACATTAATGTGAATACATATATACTATTGTCTATGCGTATTTTTTGTTTGTGGGTTATGATGCAAAAGTAAATCACACTCTCATCGTTATACCAATAAGTCGTTAAGTCGTTAAGTCGATAAGATATAGAATATATTACTATAAAAAATGGAAGAAAAAAAAGGAAAAATAATAATAGGTGCAAATGTTTATTTTTTTCAATTTTAAAGCTCTAAAGTCATGTATTTTTTATGTAATTAGTACTCTAAGAGCACTAGGTGTGGTGCCATGGCAAAAATTGTGTTTTTTTCTGCACAACACCAAAAACTCCCATAACACCAAAAAGTGTCTCATTGGTTAACACCACATTTTTTGGTGTTATGGAGAACTTTTCTATTTTTTTTATAAAAAAAACTTATAAACTTAAAACTTAAATTTCATTAATTAAAAAAAAACATTACATAAACTTAAATAGAAAAAAACATAAACATAAATAAAATACGACAATAATTTAAAAGTTAAAATACGTCGCCCGAGCCTTCTCTTTCAAAGCCTCGATCCTAGCCGCGTCTTCCGGTTTGGAATTTGTATACTGGTGCGTGGTGGCAAATGGGTGTTGCCTGATGTTGTCGGATTAGATGAAGATGACGAATTTTGTAGGTTGTAGAAGAAATCGTTTATCCAATTGTTTGAATTCGAATTCATATTGGGATCCATGGAAAATTGAAAGAGATATATAAAAATAAAAGAGATTTAATTGTTTGGAAGTGTATAAAAAATATGAGTTTGTATATGTATATATAAAAAAATAATGGCTCAAAACTTGCAAAAAACACCCCTAAAACGGCTATATTTCAAAATATCTCGCTCCCCCAACGGCTAGTTTTTTAAAATAAAAATTAAAAAAATTAAAAATAAAAACGCGATTTGAAAACGCGAGAAGCTTTTCGCCCACCATTTGGGCTGGTGGTGGCGGCGCGAGTGGTGAAAACGCCACCCACGGTGTGGTTCTCGCGCCGTGAGGTGGCGTTCACCATACCTTGTGCTCTAAACTCATATATGTTGTCCGAATATCACAAATATACTCCTTTTTTTTAGTGTTGAATGAGGTGAATCGTGCTTTATATGATGATGGAAATAAAGTCTAACGTTGTGGCTTCTGACATATCAGTGGCTTGAACATCTCCAAATACTATAATTATTTAATACTAATACAGTAGCATGTTCAATTATTCATACACCATACAGATTTACAAGGTCTGATCCATAATATTATAACCTGATTTTATACATAAATGGGCCAGCCCACATGACGGCCCAGCAAGTGGCCTTTCTATTTTGTCGTGGTTAAAAAGCGTTGGATTAAAGATGCTACAAAACAGAATTTGCAGAGTTTAATATCCTAAGATGTGATGTAAATCCTGAAACCACGTCCCCCATCACCCAAAAAAGGACATTAATAATATGAAATCTGAAATGAGTTGTCTACCAGCAAAGGGTCGATCTATTCACCGCGATTGTAATCTTCATGTTAACCAACCATGATCCATACTTCTTTCCTTCGATTGAATTAGTTAATATTCAAGAATAAATACAGGTTACATTCTACATTCTATTGCTCAGGTAGACTGATGCATACATAACAAAGCCAATAGAAGCTCAGATGTGTAACATACAAATGTGATTTCATATCAAATCAAATAACCTAGACTCTATATAAACAAAATCTAACATATCACAAATTTTTCTTCCTAATACCTGTTGGAACACCATAGCATACTGGAGCAGCTCCAATTAGAAATGGTAGTGCACAAGCTTGGCGGGCATTTCCCATAAATGACCCAACTTTTGGTCTGTGTTTACAACCAAATGTAGAATAATTAATTTCACTAACTTCAGCAGATTTACATTGTGATATTTTCTTCTTCCCTTTTCTTTTGCCCTCGTCTATGTTCAATTCCTTTAACTTATCTGCAATTTCAGTGCATTGAGCACAATCAAGTGATGAGGTAGATCTTGCTGTTATCCATGCATCAAGCATCGCCTTGCCAAACCGATCAATATCTTTGTCTGTAACATCCCATAGATTGGCAATAATGACAGGTGAACCTGCAAACAGATAGTGTAATGGAGCACCTTTCGGCGTGTATGATCCATTCAAAGATAAAGATCCACTACTGCAGCCCATAAGAAAGGTAGCAGCACAACCATCCAATTTTTGAATCTCGCCACCAGGAATATATTGTACCCCTAAATCACCATAAATACAAAAAAAGAAAATTACAATTATGATAGATATATGCATTTACAGATAATAACACTCTACCCAGTATAGCTTAACCTCATCTAAGAATGTATGCAAGGTCCTGCTGTTTTTTATAACGTCGAATATAGATAGAAAAGTTAAAAGCCTGCATACCACTTCCATGTCCAATGTAGATGAAAAGGTCATGGTTTTTCAAGGCCGCGCTGAGTTCATCCACTGTAGGTGAGGTCCCACTAGTCCCCTGCATAGTGATTTTTCATGTAATATTAAATAACACCAAATGATTTAAATAAAAAACTAGCAAGACAATGGAAGCCAAGTACTATAACATATTCAAGTCACGCAAGACAAATAAAAACAACAGGAACAACCAAGTAGAAAACACTTACTTCTAAGTTCTGATCTTTGAACCAAGCCCCAAATTCGGCTTCTGTTTCGCTAAGATCTCCACCTGGATTCAGCAAATAGTAGGCATCCAGTGGATCGATCATAGGGAAGACTGCAAGACATCATTGCCAACCTTTTCTTGTATATGACAGCATCTATCATATGTGCATGAGATGCTCGCGATGGAAGGCATGCGATAAACCTCCTGGTTTTTTAATAGTGGCATGCTCTCCCACGGTAGCATCTGCAGGACCAACAGCAAGAAAAGACGCTTAATTTAAGATATATATGATGATATCCAAAAATAAAATTCAGCAGAGCCTAAAGAACAAAACATAATATACTTTAGGTAGCCGTTTTGTGGAGTATATTGGGGGGAATTCATGGCATTTGCATTTTAATTTCCCCCAAATATTGTGTTTGGTAACACAAATGGGGGAATTTAAAATTCCATGAATTGCCAAATGGGGGAATTTAAAATTCCATGAATTGCCAAAATGGGGGAAATTAAAATGGCTTCAAAAAGGGAAGAATTTTCATTTACTTGGAAAAAAAAATTATAAACTTTTTTTCTAGTTGTTTTTATTCTATTTTTTCTTGGTTTGTTGTTTTTTTAAATCAAAGGATATCCATCACATTAGTCGGGTCGGGTTGGTCACGTTCGGGTCGGGTCAAGGTCGAGTCAAGGTTAAAAATTTCATACCCAAAACCCACCCTATTTGAATTCAGGTTAGTAGGGTTCGTGTCAACTCGGGTCGGGTCCGTACGGGTTCGGGTCAGCTCGGGTCGAGTCGTTCGGGACTCCCGAATATGAACGTAAAACGAATAATAAAATTGATTTTTTTAATCATCGTTTATATAGAAATTTTATAAAATTTATTTTAGGAAGATATATATTTGGGTCAATCGGGTCGACCCGAAACTGAGTTACCAACCCGTTCGGGACCCGAATATGAGTAAAACGTAATAAAATTGATTTTTTTATCATCGTTTATATAGAAAATTTATTTATTTTTGCAATTTCTTTTACAGATTGTTATTTATGTAAACTAAGCATATATAATTAATCAAATACAGAGGTGAAATAATCTGTAATTTAGAAATCGATGGCCCAGATTGACTCGTTGTAATCACAGTTGTTCTAAAAAGGTTTGTAATTTTAAAGGTGTCAAATTCTTTACTAAATTCAACCGAATCACCTTATATTGGTCGAAAGTCTTCCGACACCGACAATAAACATGTGATAAGAACATTAATTTAAGACCTTGATAAGCAAGTAATAATAAGTCAAGATTCCAAATGTAAATTTAGCAACGATGTTTTTTTTTAGAACGGCTTGTTAGTTGTTAGTGGTTCAGGTCCAGCAGTGACATCCAATTGGGCAGTATGTTGTACCCTGAACCCGCCTGTACTTCCTCCTATTCCGCCTGAAGGGGTAAAAGTCCCGGGTGGGACTCGAACTCGAGACCTCCCCTAGCCAAACATCCCCTCCCCAAGCCCCTAAAGAATCTTGGTGGCCAACTGAGCTAGCTAGTATGAAAACAGATTAAATGGTTGGCCAGGTCAAACTTGCAGAAAGTCGCCCAAAAGCATATTTATATAACCTCCTACATCATTTACTTAAACTAGTTTATTGATTCAGGTTTATTTTTAAAATTAAGTTCTACAATGGCCCAAAGTGTTGACTCGTTACCAACCATCCATTTGCCTCTAAAGAGGCATTAAATCATACACAAACTAACCACATAACTGAAATACGTACAAAAAGATTTTATTGCAACAAATTTATGGGGACTGAACCCAAAGAGAACAAGATTACCTGGATGTCAAAGTATTTATGACTTTTTATTTTACCGGGGTGGAGAACAAGATTACCTGGATGTCAAAGTCAGGAACCAATATGACAGGTTCTCTACCTACAAGATCTTCATCTCCAATTTCATGTATTGCCTTTGTTAAGAAATCAGAAACTAAAGAGGACAAACTGCTAGAATTCTCCCCAGGACTTGTATCATTATCACATTGTATTCCACCAATGTAGCATCCTTTCTTTAGAATTAACTCTGATACGCATTCTATTTGTTGAGAAGAAGCACCACTAATTACAGATCTGAGAATGCTCTCACTTATGTTAACTTTGCACTTGGATTCAAGATCCTTCATTAGTTTCTTGGTTACAGAATCAAGGTGCTTGCAGTTTATCAATCCACCCAAAAGCAGGTATTTCCAAGGGCCAAACCAAAAATCTTCCATATCACTGAGAATCCCAGGCATTGATATTGCATGTAAAAACAAAGGTTAGATAGTTATAACTTGACAACAAAACAAAGATAAACATCGTCAACAAATGTTTATTATGATTCGTTCAGAATACAAAAATTATACTATATGATTTAAAGAAGTGGTAAAATTGGCTGGCAGGAGTTAAGTACAGGTCAAATGGGCCATGAGAGGTTGACCCACAAATCTTTTTGTCTTTTTTTATATATTATGAATGCATTAAATATAATTAACATAACTAAATCTAAAAAAAATCATATGAGTAACGATTTACGGACTGTATATGTATTAAGAATACACTTTGGGCAACTTTAAGCAATTGGACCCATTCAGAATATGCTACAGCCCTAACTGACCCATCTCTGAGTAAATGGGCTTAATTGTGTTCACTAGCAATAACGGTAGCAGAACTGTATACCTCAGAAGATCACCAAGACACTGATCAAGTTTTTTCCTTTGATTCCACCATAGTTTCCTGTTTTGTTTAGTATCCTCCAAAGTATGTCCTGATGTAGATGCATAATTTTGCTCCAGAATCCTTCTAAACAGAGGTGCAACTTCATCAATAATTGTGTGGTCCCATGGACAATGCCATGATTTGTCACAACTCGAGAAGATACAAGAACTTGAATCTTCGTCATCTTCTAAACTTCCTAAAGGTATTAAGAGCACACATCAGATAAGATCAAACGCACATGAAAATAAAACTGTTAACCTATATAGTTACCTGCTAATACTGAACCAAGAGGCAGAGCAATGACAATAGGTGCATTATCTGAGTTTAAACGAGAAAACATTATCCATGCATGAGTGGAATATTCGTATGGCAATAAGTCTCTTAAAAAGCGAGCATAAGTATCTCCAAGAACGCTGATACAGACAATTGTGGCACGAGGAAGATCATGAAAAAACTTTATAATGAACTCTTCAAGATCCATAACTGATTCTGGTGCCAGCCTGCAGAGGGGAAGGGGTGATTAAAAACAAGGTTTGATTTTGTGCTCAGCACTGGCATAATTATCCGTAAATATGTGCGACACATACCTATGCAAACTGAGAGGAGTTGAGTTGGTAACACTAGATCCCTGAATACAAAATAAAAAAGGTGACACATATAAATCAGCATTAATAAATATAGTCATTGGTTCCCTTCAATTTTCAGTTATATATTACACATATATAAACACATAAAAAGGTAGCTTAACTAGAGCAAAATGCATGACTAAATATAGGGTGTACTGCAACTAATACCATAAATAGCTAACATCAGTACAGAACATAAAATAAGGGAAATTGATAATAATGAGCCAATAAAATTAATGTTTATACAAAAATAGACATCCGTCCCGCAAATGCTTTCCTTCCTTCCTTTTTTTTTTGTTTGGGTGGGGAGGTGGGGGGTTAAAATATTAAAAAGGAACATTGAATATTCCAACAGCTTATTTTGCTACTTTGTCAAAACTTAAAACTAAAAACCCATATATATTTTTGGCTATCTTGATCATTTCCCCATTAAACAATGCACAACAACACCATGAACATTTATTTACATGTGTTTAAAAACAAGATAAGGATTTTGATAAAATTACGTACATCAACATCCACGGTGTTCCGATCTGTAGGTTTCCCAAGATGAGAAAACAACTGATAATTAAGATGAGTTCCAAGCGACGCTTGATGAAAATACGATGCCCACTGACTTTCACAGAGAGCTTTACTTGCAAACAGCGTAGAGAATTCTTTGTTTGAGGGAGATAGTGTATATAACACAGAAAGCAAACGTGACACCTGTAACATGGTCATCTCCAATGGTCAAAATTAAACACAACATTGAATTCCAATAAGAAAAACTCTCCTAATTGTATTATATCTACAGAAGAAATGAATATACTGGGTGTGTGAAACTATTATTACCTTTTGAAAGAGTTCGGGAACTTCACGGCAGAGTATGAAAGAAAGCTTTAATCCAAACAAAACTGTTGGCATGGGAATGAATGACAAGTCGCGACAATCGTTCCTAGAAAAGTTACATAGCAAAAGAGATGATACACTATTAGAATCAGAAGGTGGGTAAAGATCTTTATCTACAAACTGATTAATGTATCCAAAAACAACCAGAAAATATCTGATCTTGTCTATTAAAAAAGTGCTGTAAAATGATATACATATCAAATTTAAGTGCATTTTTAAACTTCACATAATATAACGCATAAAATATGACTACAAAACAGTATTATCACTATTATGGCAATAATCATCTAAATCTGTAAGACAATTTTAAAGGTTGCATATACCACATATATACACTTACGGAAGTATTTCCACCTGTTTGCCTTTTTCAGACCACTTGACACGCTGTTTAGCTAGTGTTTCTTATTTGACCCATTTGGTTCTTTTGAGATTATAAATAACCTAAATCAACCAACTCTTTAGTAACATGGTCAAGATCGTCACCTTTGGTAAAATCTCTTACAGACTAAATTAGGGTAGCAGATACAATTAATGAGATTTTATTACAAAAACTACTTACATGCTATTTACATGTAGGATATTCAAGATCACTGGCAAAGAATCTAAGAGAGTGATGTTATCAATCTTAGGTTATATAACATGTCATGTAAAGCTTGTGAGCATATAGCCAGTTCCTTCCCGCGTGTGATATTTGCAAAGCATTATAAGTAGACATAGATAGGTTTAAAATACAGCATGAACAACTGATTAATAATACCTTGTACCCTTGTTCCATGAGCTTCTTAATGAAAACCAGCATATGCTGTACAGTAATGATGCATGCTCAACTGCAAAGACATCTCCAGTTACATTCTTCTCGATTAACTCAGCCAGAAAAGCAAATGAAAGTGAGAAATGTGATGGGCGAAACGTGCTCCTGCTGACTAGGACAGATATGCTCTCCAAAAATACGTTATGTGCTCTCTGAGTTTCCTCAATGTCCGTTAAGCATTTTCCTAACAATACAAATGATTAGCTATTACTAATCATAGATAACCATGCCTTACTAAAGCTGCAACTAATGTTGAATATTTTAATGTATGAACCCGCGGGTTTATAGTGTCAAAAACAGAAACCACAGGATTCAAAAAAATATGCAAAACAACTTCATAACTTAACAAAAATTTCATTGACTTGTAAATGGTGGCAATATGGGCAGGTTGGGTAATAAGTCAAACTTGGTTTGGATCAAAATGGATATAAATACATACTGGACAAGTCAGGCCGAGTTTGGATAAACCAGTTTGTGTGAAGACATTTTGTCCAAAATTGGTAGATTATTCTTTTAAAAATTAGCCACATCAACCATGGTCATAAAAATTATATAATATCCATTATAATCTAAAGTTTAGAAAATGACTTGAGGTTTTTAGCCTTAAAAATACGCTTTAAAAAACTTTCGAGTTTCGAAAAATTTGTCTCATTTCAGTTTCAAGTTTTCAACCATTCCACGCTTTAGACAAAAAACATAACACGCATTAAGCCATTCATAAGTAAAAGGGTCGAGGTCCCACCTCCAGATGCAAGACATTGTAAATAAAAACAAACTAATATCCTGCTATACAATTAATTACATACATAGAGGTACATCAAGTTTGGTCAAGTTGCAGATATTACTATGCATGTTTAACAGTCTACACATGTTTTTAAGAAAAAAATATGCAAACATGACGTATGTGTTCCATATATATTACTGTAAGACATAAGGTGAATAAAAAAAATCAAAATACCTATCCCGGTAAGTAGCCTGAGCAAAAGACGTCTGCGAGTGATCTCCCATTTCATTTGTATAATACTTTTCAATGATAATGACTTCATTACTCCATAAGAAAGACAATGCCAACAATCTTTATCATCACAAACACATGTAACTTCACATCCACAAGATGTAATGCAGCCAACCTTTGACATTTGTGTCCCCTTTTTAACAAGTGCATCATTACAAACAGAAACTATTTTTCTTTCCACGACTTTTTGTGCCTCATTTTGAGCAGTTTCACTTCTTTGCTTAGAAGATCTAGTAACTCTAGAAGTCACCCTTTGCTCCTGGGGTAAAGGCTTAGCAGGTTTCTTACCTTTTTTAGTTACTTTGGGTTGAATTTCTTCCTGTTCTGTTTGATTTCCAAAATCAGATGAAATATTGACATCAATTCCACCAATCAAAAGGGAATCACAGAATATTTTATTACTTGCAGTTGTTTTTTTAGGGTGACTAACACAGTTTTTCCATTCGATAAGTTTCAGTTTGTCTACAGCAGACCTGTATAAGGTTTCAGCCTTTGAGAATTCTTCGTACAGTTTATTACCAGTAGCGTTATTAAAACGGCTTCGGTATAAATCACCAAGTTGTTCGTCAACTGTTACTTGTAAAACCAATTTGCACTTTAAGCAAGATACGAGACTACTGCTATCAGCCAATGTATGTTTAGCACTTTCTAGTTCCTTTTCCGCTAGATGCCAAAGTCTTCGCTTATGATATAGCTGCCCTGCAAAATAAAATAAAAATGAATATTTAACTGAATAAGTATTGACTTGATAGCTGTCAGTAAAGCACATACATGTTTAAAGAATACATGTATGGACATGAGTAGAAAGTTCCGCCCAAAGTGTAGTTTAATGCATACAACCTCCTTTAACATTTTATTTGGAACATTAGATTGTTATTCAATTATATCATTTTTGTAATCGTGTGTCAACCACTATTTGTCCTTAGAAAATTAAGTTCATTTTCAACCGCAGTGTTTAGTGTTTCAAGCCAACCTAATCCTACCCGTTTAGCTCCTTACCAAAAAATTACCATTTTGACCTGAGGTTGTTATGACTCATTATACAACCCGCCAGACCCGCTCATGTTTCCTGCTCTACAAGTACTTGGTGTTTAAGAAAAGTACTCCAATCATATGAATTGTTACATAGAAAGAGCCTGTAAGTATGCGGGTCTTAAATGTGAATTCAATGGATTAATAGAAAGAAAAGGGTTAAACAGACAAGAGAAAACAGTAAGTAAATAAATAAATAAAACTGCATACCTAAAGCGGAAGAAAAACTAATTATAAAGATTGGCAAGCCATGAAAAACAGAGATGTTCTTGCCCCATGCTAAAAGAGCTTCAGCCTCTGATCCATTCCCAATAATCTCTTGAATGGTTCCTACCTAAATAACATTTAACAAACATGTGCCACGACTATTACAATTTTAAAATAGAAAAGTTTGAAGCATGTATAAAGCTAAGAAGTTGAAAAGTTCACCTGAAGGATGCTTTCAAGGTAACATTGAAGAACATTCCATGGAGTCAAAAAAAAGTCAACTAAGTCACTTGAATCCACATCATGAGACGACCAAGCTGACGTAGCAACTGAAGGATGCATGTGGAAACTCTTAAGTACATATCCACGTTTCTTAATGAGTTCCCCATTATCACCAAAGATATCATTATGTTGCTCTGTTGAGTAAATAAATATTTTTTGAAGAAGTTTGACACGCAAACGATGGGCTTCTTTTGCATACGATAGAGCCTATAAAACAAAAATTGCTCTTCAGCGAAGATCAAGTTTTATACAAGTAATCCACTAAGACTATAATCATTTAGGCAAACTATAGCTATAGGGTTATAACTGCAAGTTGGGGATATAGAAGATATAGAATTAGGACCTCAATCTGAAAAGGTAACATCTGTCAATAGAAGACATAAACAAAAACACACACCTCAATCATCGATCCCTTTGCAATCACTCTTTCACAGAGATCATAATAGAGATGCGCTGCCAAAAACAATGATTTGCTAGACAGAGGAACCTATAACAAGACGTGATGATGAATAAAAACAAAAATATGAATAATCAATTCTAGATGTAATCGCATAACTAAATTCAGCAATTCTAACCCATATACTTATAATGGGTCAATTTGCTTCATTTACAACAGGTCAAATGGGTTAAACTAAAATATTTATTTAAAAAAGCAGGTCAAATGAAGTAAAACTTAGAATTCATCCAACTTATCCAAATGCATAATCCTTGTTTTTATCGGAGAAGTTAGTTATACTGTAACAATATAGTTTTTGTAATCACGTTGAGCTAAAAGATTTATACAAATTGTTATAATATAAATTTTTACACATTACCCATCCCGACCCGCCTGTTTTGCAATACGTAATATAAACAAAGCAATAAATCCAACCAAAGGATCATACATTGCTAATAAGATCAGAAGCAGCCTGCTTGACATCATCAACTGATGAAAGTGGGTGAGTAGCATGTTCATGATTGTAAGAATCAGGGGATGATAGAGTTGAAATTACTGACAAACTCTGTCTGAATCCAACTCCTAGAGATTTTGATCTCTCCATGCAACTTATCCAAAACTCCATAGACTTGAACAATTCACAATGCTTTGACAATGTCATGATAA
>BQNB010064777.1:11387-21586 GCA_026074375.1 Tanacetum coccineum | reverse complement strand
TAATAAATTAAAGTCTTCTTTAAAGTTTGTAATAATAATTTTAATCAAGGGTAATATAGTAAACTTGATCAAACTTCCATATCTATTTTTAGTAGTGGGCAATTAAATTGAGGCATCCCAAAAAGAAAACGTAGACAATAAAAATAGGACGGGGGGAGAATACAATAACGCCACCGAAAATATTTATAATTAAGGAGTTATCAAATCCCTCCACACTTAGCAATTGCTTGCCCTCAAGCAATCAAAGCGAGAAAACAGGTTTAATTTATCGTGGATGTGAAGATAAAATCAATCATATTATTTTCACAAGTGTTTATCCGGTTTATAACTTTTCATGCAAAGACATATAATATAAGCACCTCGCTGAAGAGATGTTTTATTTTTATTCACACAAGCCACTCATACAGGGTTTCTATTTGTGAGATCACTCAATTTGCACTGACATAATTTGGATAGCTATCATATGCTTGTACAAGACACATAAACATGGTCGATGAGGCGTGAGCACCAGACAAAATCTCAAAGAGGCATAATGTGGGAATATGATGTGGGTGAAACTTGGGCAATAAAATTATTTCATATGACGAGCCAACGCATTATAATAACATAACATATTATTTTTGTGATTTTTTTATTTTTTTAAACCAAATATTACAATAACGTTGACTAAGGTTGGCACATAACTGAGCATATGGTACTTGGGAGTTTTTAGCACTAAGAGTGAGTGTTGCGGACTAGCGGGCTCATATGGGATTTAAATCACCTCTTATCATGCAGAATTGTCTATAATTTAAAAACGTTGTGGTCTAGTAAATGATAATCAAGCACAAGTTCTAGAGCTACTAAATTACCGACACTCTCATAAAATGTGCAATAAGTATGCAACAAAGGCTAGAATTACCTCATAATTTAGTGGATTATTTTGTGCTAGATAAAATGTCAATCCGAGTGGATTTGCCTTACTAAGTAAGATACATTTTTTAATTTTTTTTGAAAGAAAAACTATACATTAATTTATAATATTAGTTAAAACGTGGTCAGATTACAGGGCAAAGCATAGAGGGAAATGATATTTTAATTTTTCCTATTTGACTTCTCCTCCACACTTAAGTTGAACATTTCCTTCAATGTAAAAACTGATAAATATAAAAATAGGTAAAATTAAGAGAAAACAAGACTTCCCGGGGCATAAGAGACTATAGTTGCGAGAGATATATTCATGAGCGAGCATTATTTTGTCTTTCTTCTTCTCTTTTTTCTACCTGCGAAAATAAATAAAACACAAAAAAAGAAAAATATTTTTGGGTTTTTTTGTTTTTTTGTTTTTTTTCCAGTTTTTTAGATTATATTTACATGGTTCTCCTCAACACTTTAGTTGAAAGGAGAGAAAGCACAGGTTGCCTCCCGAGAGGCGCTTATTTTAAAATTTCATTAGTTAGACTCCTTCTTCGGTGTTTTATTCTTTAGGGAAGAAGGGTGTGAGTTCTTCCCTTCGATCATTGTAACTATCTTCTTCATGATATAGCTTGAGTCTATGGCCATTAACAATAAAAAAATTTGCCATCTTTTCCATACAGTTCAACATATCCGGATGGATATTGATGTTTCACAATATATGGTCCAAGCCATCGAGATCTGAGTTTTGGTTGTTTGAATTTTATTTTGAGTGGAATAACAACACTTTGTTTTCTTTTTTAAAGTCTTTTCTGATTTTTAGTTTTCGATTGTGCCAGACTTTGGTTCTTGCTTTATATATACGAGAGTTTTCATATGCCTGATGGCGTAGTTCATGAAGTTGAAACATTCGTTTCTCACCAGCTGCGATGAGATCAGGGTTACAATTTTTAAGTGCCCAATATGCCCGGTTTTCAATTTCAAACGACAAGTGGCAGTTTTTGCCATATAAAAGTTTATACGGTGTGGTTTCGATTGGCGTTTTATAAGCGATTCTGAAGGCCCACAGAGCATCATCGAGTTTTCTTAACCAAACAATGGGATTGTCTTTCACTGTTTTTCAAGGATTCTTTTGAGGGCTTTGTTTGTATTTTCAACTTGTCCGCTCATTTGAGGGTGATAGGATGTAGAGAATCGGTGAGTGACAACATATCTTTTCATTACTTTCTCAATTAGTTTTTACATAAATGAGTTCCTCTAGAGCTTATGAGAGCTTTTGGCATTCCAAAACGACAAAATAACTTTTTAAAAATGAGATAACGACTCAAGCGTCGTTTTTGGGTAGAAGCATGAGCTTCATCCTACTTGGATGCATATTCCACATCGACTAAGATGTATTTGAATTTTGTATAAATTTGATAAGGTCCCATAAAAAATCTATACCCCATATGTCAAAAACTCGCATACCCTTGATGCAATTTAAAGGCATTTCTTCTCTCTCGGAGATATTCCTAGTCTTTTGAATGCGATACACAAGCGTAACTAGAGTAAGAGCTTCTTTATATGATGGTTGGCCAGTAAAACCCAGAATCTAAGACGTTTTTAGCTGTTTGTTTTGTTATACTATAATTTCCACCGGTGGGTCCCAGGAGCCAGTTTATCTAGAAATAAGTTTGAGTTATTCTTCCGGTACTGAGACACATATGTCTAATCATTCCGTAGATAATACTTTGAAAAATGTGGGCTCTTCCCAAAAGTAGTTCTTTAGTCAGAAAATATTTTATTTTTCTTCTGCTGATAAAGTCATTCCTTAGGTATAGCCGCTCCCACCAACTAGTTGCAAAGTCCTGCAAACTATGGTATTTGCTTTGGAACTAATTTCCATACGAGTTTTCGTCAGAAAAGTTATCATCGATTTCATCATCTTTACTTGTCTCATCATTCTCAATTCGAGATAAGTGATCAGCAACAACATTTTCTACGCCTTTTTTGTCTTTTATTTCTATATCAAATTCTTGCAACAACAATATCTAACATATTAGACGTGATTTAGCATCTTGCTTTTTGAATAGGTGTTTTAGAGCGGAGTGGCCAATATAGACAACTATTTTGGATAACACCAGATAAGGTATGAATTTGTCAAATGCAAAAACTACAACCATGAGTTCTTTTTCTGTAACCGTATAATCATGTTGAGCTGCATTTAGAATTTTACTTGCTAAATAGATGGGGTAAAAATGTTTTCCATCTTTTGTCCTAAGACTGCTCCAACTGCGAATTCGCTTGCATCACACATTAGATCAAATGGAATATTCCAATTTGGGCTTATGATTACTGGAGTGCATTTAAGTTTTTCTTTTAATAAATTGAATGCTTTGTGACATTCATCATCGAAATCGAATAGAGTATCTTTTTCAAGTAATTTTGTTAAGGGACATGCAATCTTAGAAAAATATTTTATGAAACGTCGGTAAAATTTGGCATATCCCAAAAAGCTTCTAATGCCTTTCACATTAGTGGGGGTAGAAGTTTAGATATTACATCGATTTTGGCTTTATTGACTTCAAGTCCTGCTCTAGACACTTTGTGTCTAAGCACAATTCCTTCTTTAACCATGAAGTGACATTTTTTCCAATTTATGATAAGACTATCATCTTTACAACGTTTGAGCATTTTATATAAATTGTTGAGACAATTTTTAAAAGAGTTTCCAAAGACAGAAAACTCGTTCATGAATACTTCTACAGATTCTTTGATCATGTCATAGAAAATTGCTAGCATGCACCTATGGAAAGTAGTAGGTGCATTGCAAAGGCCAAAAGGCATTTGACTATAAGCGTATGTTCCGAAAGGGCAGGTGAAGGTTGTTTTTTCTGTATCTATAGGATCTATCGGTATTTGGAAATATATAGAAAACCCATCGAGGAAACAGAAGTATTTATTTTCTACGAGTCTTTCTAAGATTTGATCCATAAATGGCAACGGAAAATGATCTTTTGCGGTTGCATCATTGAGTTTACGATAGTCGATACAAACTCGCCAACCAGTAATGGTTCTAGTTGGGACAAGTTCATCTTTTTCGTTTGTGACTACTGTGATACCTCATTTCTTTGGTACACAATGGATGGGGCTTACCCAAGGACTATCGGCGATTGGATATATTATACATGTATCGAGGAGTTTGACTATTTATTTTTTAACTACTTCTTTCATGTTTGGGTTTAATCGTCTTTGCTTTTAAACAACGAGTTTTTTGTCTTCCAGAAGCTGAATTTTATGTTACAAAAAGACGGACATATACCAGGAATATCTGTTGTTTTCCAAGCAAAAGCTTGTTTGTGATTTTTAAGAACTGAGATGCGCTTCTTTTTTTTTGTTCAGAGAGTTGGGATGAAATGATCACTGGAAGAAAAGAGATTCCTTCCAAGATTGCGTATTCTAGGTGATAAGGAAGAGGTTTAAGTTCAAGATCTGTAGGAAGTTCTTCAAGAGATTTCTTGATTTTATAATCGGTATCGAATGTGATTTTTTTGAAAGTTAACTCTTCTTCATTGATTTCGGGTTTAGAGTTTTCTTCTATATTCATGGCTATGAATTCATCTAATTCGGTAAAGAGTTTATCTTCGAGGGGAGTTCCTTCGATAGAGTAAAGGATTTTTCTTCCTTCATCGAGTAAAGCGTTGAAATCTTCTTCTAAGATTTCATTAATGACATCGATGCTAAAACTTGAATCGTCATTAGAATAAGAATGTTTCATTGTTGAATCGATAGAAAAGACCATACGTTCTGAGCTAACTCCAAGATTGAGTTGTTTTTGTTTTACGCGAATTACTGCGTCCATGGTATGTAGGAAAGGTCGTCCTAGGATAAGGGAAACTTTGCTATCTTCCTCCATTTCGAGAATAACGAAATCCACAGGAAAAGTGAATTTACCAGCTCGACTAGCATATTTTTAGCGATTCTAACAGGGTATTGGAATGATCGGTCTGCTAATCTCACGCTTATTTTAGTTGGTTTTAGGGTTTTGAGAGATAATTTTGCATATAGAGAATATGGCATAAGATTGATGCTAGCGCCAAGATCGTCCAAGGCATTGCAAGAGAAAGTTTTGCTGAAGGTACATGGATTAAGGAAACTTCCAAGGTCTCCAAGTTTGGGTGGAACTTTGTTCTGAATGATAGCTGAGCTTTCATCGCTAAAAAAAGCTAAAGAAATTTGTTCTAACTTGTGTTTGTTGCTAACAAGTTCTTTGAGAAATTTGCTATAGTTTGGCATTCCTGCTAGAACATCAAGAAGATGCTCATTGATTCGAACGACATGAATCATATCGAGGAATTTTCCATATTGTGCTTCCATTTCTTTTCTAAGGCGTTGAAGGTATGAGATTCTTGGTTTGTATAGTATGAGAGTAGGTGCTTCTTTGTTTGGTTTTGGTGTTTGTGGTTGAGGTGTTAGTTCTTCATTTCTTCGTCTTTATCATCACTATTGAAATCAATAGGAGTTTGAAAATCTTTTTGGTTTTTTAGAATCATTTGGGTTGGTGGGTGGGTCATAGAATCTACCACGTCTTGTGGATATGGCATTCACGTGCTCGTTTCGAGTTTGAGATGGTTAGTATGGTTTAGATGAGCTTCCTTTAGGGTTTGGTTGGGTATTGCTTGGAAGGGATCCAGAAGGTCGAGCAAATTGCTTGTCAACAAGTCTGACGAATTTTGCTTCTAAGTTTTGGATTAAGGCTTGGTGGTTTTTGGTTGTTGCTTCTAATTTGGTTTTGAGGTCCATGAATGTTTCTTTGACAAAAAGATTTGTCGATTGTTAAGATTTTATAAAATAACTTAATTGTTTTTGGAGGTCGGGTTTATCGTCGGTTTTTGGTCTATGGTAGCCTCGGTTGTAGTCAGATCTTTCGCTTGAACGCTAATTTTCACGATTTGAATCACGGTCGCGATAATCATTGTAAAAATGGGTACGTCGAAACGTTTGCATAAATTTCGTTTCTTCTTCGCGAGACATGAGTGTGTCATCATCATTGTAATCTATGGTTGAGTGATTACCTCTGCAGCTATTGCATTTGGTACGATATTTCATTTTTTTATACTGAGCATCCATTTTAGGGCCATGGCATCTATTCTTGCCATAATTTTGTCAGCATCAGAATTACTGTTGCCTTCATCGGGAAAAGCTACAGTTTTATGAACAGGAGTTTTGGGTTTTTAGTTTTTAGCCCAGTCAAGTATGAGTAGGACTTTGTCTTTGAGAAGTTGATAGGCTTGATCTGGGGTTTTATAAAGAAAGATGCCTCCTGCTACGGCATTTAGAGCTTCTTGAGTTGTTTCATCAAGACCATGATAAAATATTTTAATTATATTTTCTTTAGTTACACCGTATCCATGACAACTTATGAGTAATTCCTTCATGTGAAGCCATGCATCGGTTAGAGTTTCAAGTTCATGTTGGGAAAATCCTCAGATTTCTCCGAGAAGTCGGTCGAATAGAGTTAGGGGGAGGGGGAATCTACTTATAAAAGCTATTTGAAGTTCATCCAACCAAGTTTTTGCTTCACCCATGAGTGATAGGGGAAACATCATAAGTCGAGCGACTTCGTTTTCGGTTGCTCCGTATTTGAACATGTCACATGCACCGAGAAATTCATAAATGTGTTTGTGATGATTAGTTTTATTGTGACCATCAAATTGGTTTCCTTTGACATGTGTCAAATGATTACATTTGATTACAAATTCATTAGCAGTTGTGGGTATTGTGATTGTTGAACCGGGAGTCGGGGCGACAAGACGGTCAACTGCCCACATGGGTTCATCATCGGGATTAGCCATGGGATCGTAGAATTCTATAATTTTAAGGAAGAATAAAAAATGAGTGATATCAAGGATAGGTGGGTATATTTCTCTAGGGTTTTCTGGTCGTTCGTCCTTTCGTTCGATCAGGTATCTTTTGTTACGTCAAAGTCTTCGGTTTAAGGTTCCTTTAGGTTTGACTAATGGTGTAAGAAGTTTAGTATTGGAAGAACGCGTATGCATCCAAATTCAACTACTTATGAGGCGTAAGGTGAGTAAGAGAGCAAAATCAAAATCGAAAGAGATCAATTTTGTTTTCTGAGCAGATAAGTGCGGCGCACAAAGGATTTTGTGTGGCGTACTTGGTTTGAATTTTAGAAATTTTATAAAAACAACTGGTAATTTATAAAAGCTTATTTTCGATTTATATTTAGAGAAAGGTGTGATATTTTAAGGAAAAAACGTGACAAAATGGGTAAGTACGACGCACTTAATAAAAAGAGTGTCGGGTTCATACTCGAAGATTGGGGGTTTTTTCGTTCTAAGTGGGTTATGAAGATTATGGGTTGATTTTTGTGATTAATGATATCTGTATTGCTACAGGTTTGAGTTAATTTGAAGATTTAAAAACGTTTTAGGAAATACGTTACGTTTTGCAGAAAGTGCGACGTACTTTTGAGTAAGTACGTCGGGTTCGTGGTTCTGGGCGTAAGTGTGGTGCGCTTTCTGCAACAGAAGTCACAGAAAGTGTGTAGATTGTTGATTTTAAATGGAAAAGTACTTATGATTTGTTTTAAACAATTAGAAATGATTATGAAACAGAATAAAGTCCCCGACAATGACGCCAAAAACTTTGATGTGTTGTAAAAGCTTTAAATTTAAAATATTGGTTATACCGATTTTAAACCAACACGCAGGTAAAGTATAACCCACATATGTAGTATAATTTTTAAGGTAGACCAGGTCCTTCACAGGGACTTGTTTATGTTCCAATAATCTCATATTTAAGATAAACAATAGTAACTTTAGGCAAATATCGAATAAAGAAATAACAAGGAAATTCAATAATAAGGAGACATGACTACTTGGATAATTCATATAATTCAATAACAATGGCAAATGATATGATCTCAATTTGTTTATAATTCACAAAAGGCTTTTTTTGTCAAAAGAGTGTTTTCCACAAATTATCTGTTTTAACCCACGACTTATATTTGATTGACTAAGCAAAGTGTTTCCACCAATTAACCATGTCAATATTACACCAAATCTATTTTGTTTATTAATAATCATAAGCGGATTCCTCCAACCAAACGATAAAGATTCATAGACAAATCTCTAAAACCATATAATACAAAACGGGTCTTTCGACCTATATCGTTATGCATACACAATTAAGATTGATAAACAAATTTTATAAGATTTAGCACAGTAGGATTTTAACATAAACATGAGATTAACGAGATCATAACATAAACCAAATTTTATTTATTATATAAGCATCTCCAAGTAGTCAAAAGAGGTTTAGCCCCTCATGGATACGAAATCCATAATAACAAAAATAAAGTAGGATATAAATAACAACATACAACCAATGGGAATGAAGTACATATCACACAGGTGTCACAAGTTCACCGAGAACTTCACCAAAACTAATCGAATACCCTTTATTTTAATCCTATGTATACCTCGCCTTCTTGATGTTCTGTGAAAACGACGCCCCAAACAGAGGTTATTGATGTTGATGATTTGTTGTAGATGGTGTGTAAAATGACTGAGAGATGTCCTCTATTTATAGGTTGTGCAGGGGTCGATGTTACGCCCTCAAACGAGGCATGGACGGAATACGTGTCCGAGGGCGTGACGTCATAATATACATCACACAAAGCACAAGAGAACGACCACTAATGGACGTTTTATAAATCATAACTCGTTGCATTTATTAAAAGTGGACAAGTTTTACAAGATTGAAAAGAAATTAAACGTTGCAGAAGCGTAATTAATTTTTCAAAAGACAATGAGTATGAGTGCTAAGAAAAATCTTGAAAGATGATATCATATTGCACATAGACTCCACATAGCGCATCAGATAAGTCCAAAGCTAAGAACCTAAGAAAAACATGCTTAAAACGTCAACAAAATTGTTGAGTGAAATCATAGGTTTAATTCAACGTTATTATAGTGGACCACAAGATTTTAAAACGTAACAGATACAACTTCACTTAAAAAGGTATTTACATTGTGCTAAGATCATGACACCGAGGCTAATAACGAAAGTAGCATATAACATGCCAAGTACAACTTGCCCTTACAGGTGTCCGACCAAAGACCACCTAAACAAAATTCGACATGACATACATCCGTTGGCCTGTACAGTCCGTCAAGTACCCGACCAGTGAGAATTACCAAACCCGAATGGGGATTATTAGTCCCAATAGATCTATTTATTCACTCTCGCTCACTTAACCAATAAAGTCGGTCAAGAAATTAACGGTTCATGATAGTTCGGGCAATAGTGGTCTAAACGCTACTTAGGCAACACGTAAACAGGGAAATTCTCACGCAAAGTATTTGTGTCCAGTTTTAAAAGCAAGCAATGTTTCTCACCCCAAGTTATAAAACATTTATTCAAAACGAGTAAGGAGTGGGGATATGAACTCACCTTAAGCGAGCAGTGAATCAAAAGAAATCAATCAAGTGAAGACGAATCACACAGTCCCAACGACAACCTAGCACACAGTTGTCGTTTTAAGAATAATGTACAACGGAATAACTATTAACGCAAAAACCCAATCATCCGAACATGAGTAGACAAGGCGTATCAAATCAAAACATACTTTTCAAAATTATAAGTTTTTGACAAGTCTCGACACTTTAAACAACTCTCAAAAGTATTTTGTCTTTTAGTGTATTTTGTCTTTTAGTGTATTTCGTCTTTTAGTGACCCGACACACCAAAGTTGACTCACTAACCACAAATGTTGACCTAGACCCAACACCTAACGTTTTTCTCCATTTTATTACTAGTTTGATAGATAAATATATTTTCGACACATTTCCATTATTTATGAAATTTTGACATGACCTTTCTCAAAATAATAACTTTCCTTTTTATTTGACTCGACTCGTAAAAATATCCGTTTTATAAAAAGTACACCTTTTATTGACCCGTAAAAAAATCCGACAACTAACTTAATCACGTTACTACATTTTATTAAGTTACCAATGCGACAAATAAATCTTTAGGACACTAAGTGTGAGCCACATATGGTTCGAACCATATGGACCACAAAAGGTCAATCCATTCGATTTCTGACAACACCGCAAATATCACAACAAATCCATTCTAAACCTAATCCCATCGACTTTCATTCCACACTTCCAACAAAACCAATATCTAACTTACTCCCTTCGCCAACAACACTTAATATAACTATATATGATAACCTCAAATAAACGAAGTACAACAACAATATATATACACCAAAATGATCACAACAAACTTTTAGAC
>BQNB010064776.1:0-24567 GCA_026074375.1 Tanacetum coccineum | reverse complement strand
CACTCATATTTTGTGGAATTTAGGGAAAACATTAGGAAACGGATAAGGCTAATTTCTCATAATATCTAACAAGGGTTATTGTGTGCAGGTTATGTAATAGGTAATTTCACAAAAGTGTGCTTGAAAAAAATTTAAATTTAAGTATAATTTAAGCATTTTAGTGTGAAAAATAGGACAAGTAAACATTTAAATTTCATCCCCCCACTTAAATTATACAACGTCCTCATTGTATGAATAAAACATTAAAAATACGGGAATTAAAAAGAAATATAATGAGAAACTCCCCTGATATTTGCTCGGTAGATTCTCCATGTAGGTTTATTGAGCAATATTTCCAGATCGTAGATACTCCACCAATACTGTCGATTTTTTTTCCTTTGAGGTCATGTGTAAATTCTCAAAAAACAAATGCAATTCTATCTCCGTGTATTCATTGGTTAGACTCTGTACAGGAAGTCGATACGTCGTATCTATTCCTCGGGATACGTCGTATTGATACCTGTATACGTTGTATTCATTTAATGAATACGTCGTATAGACTGTGCTGAAAATAAAGATTGGATAACGTCCAGAAGGTCAATACGCCGTATCCATGGGGTTTGGATACGCCGTTTAGACAGTCTGGGAAGACAGACTCGATAAAAAAATTGAAAATACATTCCTGGTTGTCTCCCGACAAGCACTTTTGTTTACAGAAAAGTCTTTAAGTTAGACTTGCCCTAATTTAATCCCATCCTTATAAATCAATTTGGGGTCAAACGGGATGCCAAATGGCACATATAAATTCTTTAAAAGATTTATTAGCATCCCTTTGATAATATAATTACAGGCCATGATATTAAAATTTAATTCCTTGATAAAAGTTTCAGTTTTGAAAATTTATTAGATGTATCATGACTTTTTTCCAAAAGCTTATTTGACCTTTGTGCATAGGCACCATTATCGGTATTTATTACATTACCCCCCGGAGACTGTTTAATATCGATTTTATCATCATCATTGTCCTTATCCGATTTTGAATCATCGGGATAAATTACGTTAAAAGGAAATAGATCATTAAAGTATAAAACGTTTTGTTCCTCTTCATCACATTTAGAAAATGATGTTTCATCTTTCAAATTACATTCATTGATATGTTGAGGACTTAAAGCAGGTTCAGTTAAAAAATCTGATTTAGACGTTAGAGTATCATTGTAAACAATGGCTGAAAATTCATTCTCAAAATCTTAAAGAAGTCTAAATCATAGAAATAATTGACCTTAGTCTTGGGGTGATGAACAAGGATATATGACTTTATCATTATCATTTTCTGAATCCGTTTTTAAATGTGACAGAAATTATTTTGTAAGAAAATGATTTTTTGTCGAAAATTACCGTGCAATCTTCATCGTCGGATTCGTCAAACGATATTCTAAAGTCAATTTCATCGTTGTTAAGAGAATCTACCGTAGGCTCATACGGGAGTGCTGCTTCAGATGTTAACGTGTCGTTAAAGACTATAGCGAGGAATTCAGTTTCAACAGATCCAAGGTCGTGAACGTCTTCATAATCCCAGATCTACATACTTAGCGTTCCCATTATACACCTTACCACGCCTAGAGCTTTTTCTCTCAGTCCAGATATACTCCTCCATAGTAATGTTGGGTTTGTCCATTTTTAACCTGTAATAAATTTGCTAGGAAAGAAAACTGTCAAATAGCTTAATACGCCGTATTCAGAGAACTGAATACGCCGTATTGATGATAGAGTCGAATACGTTGTATTGGTTTGAAAAAATTTATACGCCGTATCCAAGAAAATGAATACGCCGTATTGAGTATTCGACTCAAAAAGTTATAGCGAACTGTAATAATGCACACAAATACACAATATGCAAAAATATACAATGCAGAAAATTAAACACACAAAACAAACACACAAATATGCAAATTAATCTAAACTAATCTAAACTAAAATACTAATAAAAAAAAGAACTAAACAACTTCACTCCCTGGCAGCGGCGCCAAAAACTTGATGTGTCGTTGTGTAGGTGTTATTTATGTATCAAGTTTTACTATTTATTTTATGCCGACTATACCTAAAACAACAACTTTTACAAAAACAGGGCGAGTGTAAACCTGGTCGTGGTAGCTTCGTGGTAAGTAGGGTGTCGATCACTAAGAGCGAGAGCGTTAATTCCTAATTCTATCAGTATTTTAGTTATCTAAGTTAAACCTAAAACTAATGCAAAAGGGGGGTTTCAGCCTGAGAGACTGGCACGGTTTGTGTATCCAAACTAAGGTTTTGATGACAAGTAAAGCAATAAACACACACAAGAAGACAAACAAACGATAGAGGAATGGTCAAGAACTAATGTAAGGAAAATGTATCAACCATGAATAATTTGATAAAACGCAGGTTTGTTATTTAGTGCAATGATTGTCATATCTCTCGAGGCACCATACATTCCCTAGACATTAGGCGTACTTCTTCCTAAGACCTAGACACGTTAATTTTGTCATAATTAGACGCATCCGCATAAAGCTTCCTTATGTTGATTATAATCTATCTTAGGATATAAGTAATTGTACTCTTACTAAACCCTAGCTCATCGAGACTTTACCCACTTACTGCTTAACGGCGATTTATATATTAGTAGTCCACTGTATGAGTCCTTACCAATAGAATAAGAACGTACTCGTTGATACCAAGGTCACCTTATGGCTCAACTAAGCTCACTAATCTAAAGGCAAAGATACGTCAATATTTGTGATCCTATGATTCTAGATATATAAATTGCAATATGGAGAGCTATCCCGGACTCTTAGCCTACACCCAAACAACACCGAAGTTGCAGCGCATTAAATATGTAGGACTAGACCCAGTTGAATGATAGGTCGCATACTTAAGCACGTAAACGAATATAAATTGATAAACATAAACAACAATCAATGATAAATTAAGCAATCGAGATAAACAAACCAAACATTAGATCTTCATAAACATGGTTGATACCTAAATACACACGGTTTGATATATAAACGATTAAGTAAAGAAACCTTGATCGAACGCGTATTCGGTTGTGCGAAGATTATAAGAGTTTTCCTATGATCTTGAGGCTCTTTTCTGACCTTCTATGCTCTTCTGATCGTCTCTTGGTCAACTTGGTGGTTTAGGGATTCACTTGCATACTTAAAATTTAGTTTAGGGTCGTTTGTATATATAGGATCCGGTAGTCGGTTCGATACGATGTATTGGGAAGCTCAATACGGCGTATTGGATGACTTGGCGTGGGCTCCAAGAATACAATATTCCATAATTTTCTTTAGCTGATATAGATACGGCGCATCCGACATCCTGGATACGGCGTATCGGACCTATTGGGTACGGCGTATTGGGCTACTCCGGTATGACGTATTGGCTCGTTGGGTACGACGTATTAACTCTTTGGGTACGGTGTTTTGTACATCTTGGGTACGGCGTATCAGCGCTTCTTGAGTAAAGTAGTTAGCTAAAGTGTGCTTTTCTGATATTGGACCAAAGTATAATATTCGACGTATATATTGATGTGGGATACGCCGTATTCTTCAAAGTCAGGCAATGGTCTTTTGAATCGTCAAAGTCTTGGATACGTCGTATAGTCTAGAATAAATACGGCGAATTGCTGTCGAGATTTAGTAGACTTTCTTAAAACTCTTCGTTTATGCTCTAAAAATGGCGTGCCTTTTAGCCTAAACTTCACCATGTACTCCATAATTACTGCAATTCTCAAATATAGAAATGATTAAGTAACAAATATTTGCAATAACTATAACAAAATGGGTAAAAACATGGGATAAATGATGCGATCAAAATAGACATTATTGATGTCAACATACTCCCATTATCCTTTTGATATACACATGGCTCCATTAAGATGTTAACAAATCCACACTTTTGATTTCCTCATCAAATCTTTTATAACAAGCTTCTTATATTGCTTAAGACCATAAATGATCTTGAAGCTTGCATACTTTTTCTGAGGAGTTTATGATTAATAATGCCTTTAGGTATGCAACCGTAAAAAAATCTCATCAAGATAACCCATGTTAATAATCAGTTTTGACATCTATTTGCCATATCTCATAGTCATAGAATGTAGCTATAGCTATGAGAATCCTAATAGCTCTAATGTCAGCAACGGGTGAGAACATTTCTTCATAATCAACCCCGTAGGTTTGAGTAAAACCTTTTTGCTGCAAAACGAGCTTTATAGGTGTGTATAATGTCATCCATGTTAGTCTTTTTCTTAAAAAGTCATTTGCTCCCAACAGTCTTACAATTAGGAGGAAGATCAACCAAGTACCAGACTTGATTATCTTTCATGGATTGCATTTCCACATTCATAGCATCGAGCCACTTATCAGATTCTGGATCTAATATTGTAGCTTTATAGTTAGCGGGTTCATTAAGATCCCCAAAACTATGCTCCTTCACTTCTACATTTAGACATAAGCGATCGGGAGCTCGATGTGTCTTTGCGGACCTATGAACGGGAACAACTTCCTCTTGAGGTAGTTCGAAACCTTCAACCTCCATAGGTATTTCACTAGTGTTTTCAGAAGGTGATGTATCTTCATCTTGAATTTCTTCAAGTTCTCCGGCCCTAAAAAACTCCTAGCTGTTTCTGAGACAAAAAGATTTTCTCCAAAATTTCACATACCTTGCAACAAAAAATTTATTTTTTCAATTGGGATAGAAATATACCATTGATTACCCTTTTGGGTATCCTACAAAAATACACTTAACAGATCTTTATTGATTCTTCAGCGTTGTCCTCTTCACAAAGCCTCACAACCCCAGACCTATAAGTAACAAATAGGAACTTTACAGTTCAAAGGTGTCTTATCAACGTTCTTGTTGGGAACATACTGAGATGCATGTAGCAATATCTAGAGCATAATCCCAAAAGGATAACGGTAGAGTAAGATTCATCATTGATCGAACCATGTCTAACCAAGTACGATTCCTCCTTTCAGACACCCCATTGTGTTGTGGTGTATATGGAGGTGTAAGCTGTTGAATAATTCCACAAGCTTTGAGATAATCTTTAAACTCTTGACTAATATATTCGCCTCCTCGATCTGATCGAAGTGCCTTTGTAGTCTTTCCGAGTTGATTTTTCACTTCATTTTTAAACACCTTGAATGTTTCAAAGACTTCATGACGTTTATTTTTAAAGTAAATAAACATAACCAAAACGACTATAATCATCCGTAAAGTAATGAAATAGCTACACCCGTTGTCTTTGACACATGTCTAAAGTGACCCACACACATCATTATGTATTATTCCAAGAAGAACAGTCGCCATTTTGGTATGATGAGAAACGGTTTCCTTGTCATCTTGCCCGATAAACAAGATACACATTTATAAAAAGATTCTTCATCTATTGAAGTTAAAAAGCCCCATCATGTTGCACGCTTTTTAAATACATTTACTTGCTATATGAGCAAGACGACAGTGCACAATAAGTAAGAGTCTAAAGTGTTCTTGGCTCTTTTATTGCTAACAGTATGAATAGAATTAACATTTGGCACACGATTAATCATATCAATTTCATAAATACCATTACTAGAAATAACATTAAAATAAAGAACATTATTCTTTGAAACTAAAATTCCATAATCCGTAAAACATTGGGTAAAACCATTGTCAACCAAACGTGAAACTAAAACAACACATCTAGTTATAGTAGGTGCATAATGACAATTATCTAAACAAATCACTAGGCCATTAAGTAAAATTAAGTCATAACTTCCAATAGCTTCTACTTGCGCACGAACACCATTGCCCACGTATAAATAGAGAGCTCCTTGTTTCAGGTTTCTTGCTCCTTTAAGACCATGTTTTATGTTACAAATGTGAGTACCACAACTAGTGTCATACACCCTGGAATTTTTAGGAAAAGAAAATAATTCTATTATGAAGATACCTAAAGAACTGGCATTGCCAACTTGCTTCTTCTTCTTAATCAACTCAGCAAGGTAAACAGGACAATTCCTTTTCTAATGACCCACCTCTTTGTAGTGGTGGCAGGCATCATCCTTTGACGGGTGCTCTTTAGCAGAAGGTTTAGGGTTTTTAGCCTTAGGGATATAACTTTTATCCTTTCCTTTTCCTTTCCCTTTACCTTTGCCTTTAGCATTAAGCGATTTCTTATTGGCTTTCTGGATTCCACCACCTTGAATCGCCATTACTTGTGGTGTAGCAGCCTTTTTAGATAAACCTTTCTCATACTCAATAAGTAGAGCATGTAATTCACCAACTGTCTTCCTCATGTTATGCATATTGTAGTTTCTTACAAAACCAACAAAATCACTAGTGAGGTCATTCAAGATTAAACCAACACTAATATCTTACGAGAGCACATAACCAAGACGTTTCAGTTGCTCCACACAGTCTTTCATCTTAAGGACATATGCACCAACTGGTTTACCCTCCTCTTGTTTGCAAGCATAGAAAGTTTGGATTAGTTCAAACCTCTCCACTACAACTTGTTTCTCAAACATAGATTTAAGCTCCTTTATCATGTCATATGGTGAGGAGTTTTCAAATTGTCTATGAAGTTCAGGGGTCATACTCCCAAGTATAAGACAAGAAATCTCATTATATGCATCATAAACTGCATTCCATTGCGCAAGAACTTGCCTTTCAGAATCAGCAACAGGAGGCACGGGTAAAGGCTGTTCAATGACAAACATTTTCTTTTCAACTCTTAAGACCAGCTTAAGTTGACGAAACCAGTCATTCAAATTATTACCAGAAAGTTTTTCTCTTTCAAACATCGACCTGAAAGCCAAATGATTTATGTTTTGAACAGGTAGTGTGTGACATCTGTGATTTAATCAGGTTAGTGATACCTTTAGAAATGGCTAAGAGTTTATTTTGTGTGATTTCTTGTGTGCTATGTGTTATATATGTGTGCTAAGTGGTTTGAATAGGTGCATGATATCATTTTGAGGTGTATGATCATCTCATTTTGAGTGCGTTTGTGTTTGGTGATGAGTATTCTATTTGTTCACGTGTAGTGATAATGGAAAGGAATGGCGTAATTGCATGCAATGCTACGTCAATAGTTGGATGATTTTGTGTTAAGCGTTTATGGGAAATGTATCATGTTGGTAATAAGTGAAGTGAGAGAAATTTGGATATTTATAGAAAACTTTCTAAATATAGAAAGTGAAATGTGAAATGAAAAATTATTTTTAGAAAGTTTAGTAAGTAGCGTTTATGTAAAAAGATTTACCCAAATAGCTTAGGTTTTTTATAAAAACTCAAGGTAATGAAGATAATTAAGTGTAATAATATACTTAAATATATATATATATATAGAATATATCTAGTAGATAAATATATATATATAATATATATATAGGGGTGTTTTTTCGGCCGGTTAGGGATAAAAGAAAAAAAAAGCACCAACTTTAATGTTGATACTTTTAAGCATGTTTTTCTCAGGTGAATTAGATGCTTGGACTATTTGATGTGCATTGGAGTCTTTACATTCAAGCTTTTCATTGTGATGTAAATTATGGGACAAATGTATTATTAAATTCAGATTTTTATTAAATCAACAAATGTTATTATTCAAGCGACACCTAGAGGTCGTTCTCTTGTATCTATTGCTGTGTATTACGAAGTAACACCCCATTTGGTATTCCGCTGCGTTGTATGTGATTTTTGGGGGTGTTACAATTAGGGTTAGTTTAGGGTTATGATCATGCATGTTGCATATTAGGGTTTGTGTTAGATCTTGATTTAGGGTTTTGCAGAATTGGGTCTGTGTTAAACTGATGATATCTAGATGTTAGAAATGTGTTTTGGTATGATTCAAGAGCTTAAATTGTAGTTTAAAGAGTCTATTTTTCAAAAAATCTGGCCTCGAATGATTTTGACTTTTGGAAGTTGGTTAAATGTTGGTTACAAGAAAAGTTGTCAAAACAGTGAATACGGGTCAGAATTAGGTCATGTTTGGGAGGGTAAAATCCTAACTTAAAAGTAGAATTAAGGTTATCCAATCTACAGTGACTAGGTTCAATATGTATATAAAAACACCCTAGAAGGATAGCTTCTGATTATGTGTTTAAGTATGGTAATTAAGGCCATACATTTTAGTGTGCAATCAGATCCGAATTGGGACAGTTTTAAAGTTGGATTTTATTTGGGATAGTTGGACATGTAATGAGTACTTGGGAATCAAAAGGTAGTTATTAAAATTATAAATGAACTTAGGTGATTTTTGGTATAAATTATGAAGGTCAGAAAGTAGGGTTTTTAAGTTAGTAAAGATACACTAAAATTCTACAATTCTGAATAAATTGTAGTTGACTAGTGTAATGTGTTAATAAAGTGGTTAAGGTTGGGCATGTTTTCGGGGTGACCCATCATGGTTAATCAAACCCTTAGACATCCATCATATGTGTGTTGCATGGACTAGAGCTTTTAGCTTGGTCGCGAGTAACCGTGTTTATTTATTTGTATAGTTGCGTGATAGGAATTGGAAGCTGCATTTTGAGCATTCAGGTGAGTTACATAGTCCCACTTTTTATTGCGTTTTAAACATGGGATGGAAATGATGCAAGTGTTGAAATGAGTTTTAAATTTTCTTGATTATGTGTTAGTGTAAATGCATGGACTATTATGTGACTGATATGCGTTATGTGCTACATGTTATGTGATGTGATATTAATGTGTGGACTAAGTGAGGAGGGTTACTTGCGGGTATCCATGGCCTGTTTAGTGGAAGGTATTATGGCTTATTCAGGAGGGTTACTTGCGGGTATCCATAGCCTGAGCTAGAGGGAAACCACAGGGACTTTGGTATGATCCATGACCGATTTAGGTCGTCTGCTTGGTGTCTGAGGGATCGGATAAGTACGCATACTCAGTGTTGGTTATAAGGGATCGGATGGGTACGCCTACCCAGTATATGATTTGTTGGTTTGATATGATTAGATTGAATTGCATGTTAGCTTGTATGTTAGTTATCATAATTGTCATGCAAAATGTATTGTTTTATAATCACAGAATTGGATAAATCATTTTCGGAAATTGATTGGATACGTGTGTCTGAAAACCTATGTTTCTCACCAACCATTGTGTTGACATATAAGCATAATTTTTAGGTATTCAACAGGATGAGGTTAAAGTTAGGAAAAGTGGCTAGATGGACCGTAGGCAGCTGTCAAAGTTTAGTTATCTAGATTTCATTATTTGTTTTATACGATGAATTCTATTTGTTTTGCTTTGTTAAGATGTATGAATGTTTGCATGTCATGACGCTGACATGAACTGCCTTCATTTTAATGTCAGATGCCTTTTGTATTTTGTTGATGTGTTTGGGTATTTTCATAACACTACGTGTCTATACCTTGTATTTTATGCATGTTTTAGTTTCTCTATATAGACGCCAATGTGTTGTGATGATTGGTATCAGAGCCAATGGTTATAGAGAAGTAGGTGGTTGTACCTAGACTATAACCTAGGGGTCCTTCATGTAGATGCATTTAGGGCTTAAGTGTTTGATGCTATAACTGCTATGCTTCCCCTCTATTTTTGCATAGCTTATATATATATCGTATTTTGCTAAGTTGTCATTTTAGTTATTTTACCTACCATTATCTGATATGATATGTATTACTTTCTTAGTATTTTAGCTATGTTTTTCCTCACCCGTAAGAAGTCTCGAAGTCTCGTGGGGGAACCGTTTACCCAAATGGACTTAAGCGTTATCAAGAGATCTGTGGAACCAAAGGAGCTTGGATAGTGATCGTTTGTCGGCGATGCGCGTTAAATAGGGCTGGACACCCGCAGAGTCGGGTGATCTTCTTACGGTGCCAAGTCAAAACCAAGGAGGGGCTCCAACATAAGTTTATCCAGTCTCCTTTACCTCGACATGTTAGTTATCGATTATTTTCGCTTTCGGTGTTATTTGTTATTTTTGGAATTGTTTGCGCGTATACTTTCGTTTCTTTTTATGTCTGTTTTGATTTTATTTTGATGTAAGTAAGTAGTTATTTGATAGAGGCATTTTTATGTGATTAAGTTGGAGTGGTTTAAGATGTGCAAAGTGGTATATGTGCATATATGTAAATGATGATTGAAATGGGTAATCTGTAGAAGTAAGTACACGATATGAAAGTGGCACTAATAATTATGGTGCTCAACTCATAATTATAAGCGATCACACAACGTTAGACTTGTGACTCTGATGTCATTTATTTGTGTTGGTTGTAAGGTGTGAGTGTAATATGTTTTTTTATATGTGTATTCATGATAAGGATGGTGGTGGAATGGGTAGATAATATTCGTCTTCCTATTGGAGGATTATTATTATAATTAAGTTGTATAGATAGTGAGTTTCGCTTATATTTAGTAATTGCGGTTAGCATGTGTAATTATTATTATTGTGGTTGCGCGTTGCTCGATTGTTTCTGTTCGGATCTGTCTCTTTTGGATATAGGCCGCGTTTGGTGAGTAAAAAATACTTTCGTTGCATTGATTCCTGTATGATTATCAAATGTTTTTTTAAAGCACTAATTGTTCCTAATATAATTAGTGTGGGAATCATTACTCCCTGGTCTTATGTATATTCCCATGAGTTTAGTAACCCCATTGGCGAGTGAGTTAGTATTGATGCATTTTAGGTTTGCTCAGTTGATCGCGATATGTTTGGATAAGACATTAGTTTTTTTGGGGTGGATAGTCACGTCTTGCAATGAGTTGTTTGTACGAGTTCGTGTTTGATTTTATTTTGGCGTATATGGTTCTGGTATTTTCTTTTCGTTTTCAAAAATAGATTATGCTTTAGGGTGTTGTACGTTAGTTTACGATCCCTTTTGGTATATATGGTGTCCTTTGTCTGAGTAACATTATTTTATAATTGATGTCATATTTTAAAAAACCCTTTGGAGTATTTGTGTTGGTGTTTGGAGAGTAAAATGGTATTAAAATGATTTTAGTTAAAGTAGGCTTTTTGATATTATTATAAAAAGATGTGTTAGAGTGATTATAGTGGTAAGGTTACGATACAACCCATTAGATAACCATCTCTAGATTTTTAAGGACAACCGAATGAATTTTTCAAAAGATTACATTTAAGGGACAATTCTTATTATTTAAAAAGGATTTTATATTCAAGTGACTATCTTTATTTCATTGATTTTATAAAAACATGTTATTACTTTTTCGGTCTTTGAAGTAAGTCGATAATTGGTACGAAAATTTCGTATTTTATTGATTTTTTTTATGTGTTCATTTGTGTAGGTACGCCTGGTTGATTTTTCTTTCGTTAGCGCTTTCACTTGGGCTCATATACGTATTCCTTCTTTCAAGGATTCATATCGTCATTTGATCACATCTATTTGCATATGTGTAATTCCTATATGCATTCTAACTTTGACTCGATATTCGTTTGTTATCTTATCTTGATTGTTCGTACCTTGGATGTACGTTGATACGTTGAATCTTGGAGGATGCTTTGATGTGATTGGGGGAATGGAGATTGATTGTTCCAAGAGGAAGATTGTGATAGTATGTCATGAGAAGGTGGTTATATACCGTTGGAATGTGATGAGATACTTCGGGTTCATGGTAAACGTACTCAAGGATTCGTGAAAACCTTAATGAACATAAAGGTAGATGAACCGAAATTGAGTGATATTTGCGTCGTACGAGATTTTATTGATGTGTTTCCATAGTAATTGTCCGTATGACCCCATGGGCAAGTTGAGTTCACATAGATTTGGTTCTGGAGCGAGCCAGTCACGAAGTCTCCATTATGTCTAGCACCCCTCGGAAAATGCCCGGCATTTTGTGAACACTTCGAAGAGTTGCAAGACAAGGTTTCATACGATCCTAGTTCATTTTCCGTAGAGGAAGAACATGTTATTCATGAAGAAGATAAGGGATCGTTCTTTTGCATGGTATATTGATTCATGGGAGTTTGACCAACTTAAATGTTGTTATCCCATGTATATCCATTTACCACAAAACTCAGTAATCTATACCAAGCATGCTAGAAAATAGAGAAATCTGTAGAGAGAGAAGTAAGAGCGACCCTAGGAGATTAGATGAGAAGAGTTTGGAGGGATTCAGTGATGCGAAATTGCAACCAAAAGCTTCACACAGTGTGGTTGAAGGGCTATATATTACTAGCCTTTAGTTTGGCTCAGGGCTTCTTAAGACCGGACGTGGCTTGGCTAAACTTGGGCTTTCACCCTAACATGTACACACCAATCGATTATCAAACCCAAGCCCGATGCTACCCGCCAGCTATTCCAGAAACCAAGCCTATTGACTTAAAGATACTATAGCTATCAATAATCCTAACACACCAACCTTCACCCAACTCCCCCAGAATATTGCATTATCATAACAATTAACCACTCCATTTTACCCCCCTTTAATCCAATGCACACTTACTTAATGATAAAAATCATTGCCTATATAAGGTCTTTTATCTTGTTTTAAATTAAATATCACCAATCCAAATATCTCAATCAAAACATCCTTTCTCATTAACTCAATCCAACAATATTCTTAACAAATCACCCAACCCATCCCAATCACCACCAATATAATCAACACATACCCCCAGAAATATACAATACCCCCCATAACCTATATCATTAATAAATCCCACAAAAAATCCTACAACTCAACACCCCCCCAATTATCTAGTCAAACATACCCAAATCTTACCCAAATCTTTATTTCCTCTAATCACCCACACAATCCCTAATCAATCTGAATACAATACCTCAATCCTACATCATCAATATATTAAACATCAATCCTTGCCCCCTCGCTCCGCCGCCCACCCACATCGCACCCCCTTCATATCCCCTCCTTCTAAAACACATCCCAACCCCCCTAACTACAAACACTGAATCGCAATTTCAAATACCTACACAAACATTCCTAATCAACCCCTTCTTAATAACACTAAAACAAAAATTTCATAAACAACCAACAACAACCGATATCACCTTTCTCTAACCCATACAACGCACTCACCCTTCCTTTAAACCCTCCACCCTCTAATTTTATTACAACCCACTATACAACGCTCACCCCCATCCAATCAATAACACCAACCCTTCCCTACACCCCTCATCCCACCTTAACCTTATATCAAACTCACTAACCACACAATACATCTTCCTACTAGACCCAACATTAATACAATTACCACATCCAAGCACACCCTCTAACACCCCATAATAATATCAATCAACATTCACTACCCCCAACCCCTCTTTAAATCATAACTCTCATGCTATGATAACCCCACAACTCATCTTGAAAACAAACATAACACTCTTAATTAACATTCCCATCAACCTTAACTCTACTTACAAATAGATCGAGCCATATATAGTATACTAGATAGTCATTATGTATACACTGCCGTACGCCAGTAGTCTTCCCAGAATGATTAGGCCTGTCCAGTATGTGCATGCACCAGTCAACATACATGGTCTTACTCTCACCACCATGAAAGCCGCCATGACTTTAAACCAGACTAGACTGTGTTCATTTTTTTGTCCTTTACATGCCACCTATACGCCTGCAGATATTAACACCATCACCCGTTGTCTTGTCGATCGCCATCCCACTCAAAGTCCGCTTGAGACACGCTACTCCTGATGACCGTCAGCCTGTATCGCTATAACCATTCAACTCGCACATGCTGTAGTCGCCCCTGCCATCAGGGATCCATCGCGGATGATATTTGCTACCGTTGAGCATTTCTCTAGACGAAACGCAAATCAGCTACCCCCACAACCACCCATTGTAGCTCTTTAGGGATAGATTATGTATTGACCGGGTTCTGCATAAGGTGTAAGGAGAGGCGTTCGATATGAGTTTCGCCTTTATCCATGTAGCTTTGTTTTCCATCTTCAAAGCCTTCAATGCTTACAAGATGGTTTATTACTAGACACATTGTTGTGATTGTTCCAGTGTTGAGCTCGGAATGTGCCCTTGTAGTCCGGCATTTTGTGGCATGTAGACGTTGATGTCTCAATACGTAATCTAAAGACTCGCAAAATGGGCTGTGTAGATGGGTAACTATGGTCGAGTCCTTGTGTAGGATCCTCGGGTTCTGGTAGGGCGTGTAGGTGATGTATCGTGTTTGACTATATAGTAAGTGCCTCTAACTCTTACGCATTTATGTAGTAGATACGAGACTAGTGCATGAAAATTAGTAGGAGTGGGGTAATTAGAGGAGTGATGCGATAATAAGCCATGTGTCGTGAGAGACAGTTGTATATGAGATCGCTCAAATAGTCCCGTCCTGTACGCCTGTTGTGTCTTTCGAGATTCAGGAAATTGTTTTAGTCACAGTGTGAAGGGAAAGAGTTAACTTAGAGTCCTTAAAGAATCACATTGCGTTATAGATCATCTTTTAATGTCCAACAGATTTCCTCTCTTATTTAAATGATAAAATCACTTAGTATTTTAAATACAATTGATTAAAGAGTTTGATGTGTGAAAAATTCCAATGGGGAGAAAAATAGATTATACCCCGATATTGCATGATACTTCAGATTCCGATAGCTCCCCTTTAAAGTTTATGTGGATACCAGCTTATATTGTATTAAAAATCTTGAATAGGAATGTGAGAACATTGATATGACAACGCCCACACGACGGTTGAAGGACGCGGAGTTAGCTGCTTAGGAACAATGTATTATTAATTGCATTAAGTTTTACACAATTTTAATTCACATAAAGTGTTTGTGGAGAGAACATAAAATAGGCATTTATGAGATGTAAGACCACATTACAAGGCTATGTTTTAAAAAGCACCCTACAGAAATTGATTTAAAAATGACATTCTAAGTACTACAATTTCTTTTGAAAATTATTCGAGGATGGGAGTGTTGAACACACAATTTTAACAAGGAATACACTTTTTATGGAACAAATACCCACAAATTATATTGTAGACAGTTGACATTGAATGTTTTTTTGAAATTGTGTTCCGTTTTTTAAACATGTTAGAAGACTTCTCTTCTATTTTAGAGTTAGCTCACTAAGCGTACACTTCCTATAACATTTCGGGACCGTGTTATGCACTGAATGTACATAAGTCATTGAGAAAAATTTAGAAATGACTTGTTTGAAAGCGTTTGTAAATAGCTCCTGTTATCGAACTTCATTACACCCGAGAAGATGTTAATCAACATTTTTAGGTACGTAAATGTTATCGATTCCAAGAGACATGTCGAGAAGATTCTTTTTGGTATTTTTGAAATTTTTTTGATTTTATATTTTGTTTTTCTCTTTTTCAAATTTTTTAATAAATCAAAAATAAAGAGATAATAAAAATATTTACAAATCGAAGTTCCGATTACAGTGACAGTTGGTAGCTGAGTTGAAGTGATGAAAGTTGAAAAGGTTTGTTGACGTTTTATTTGATGCATCAGTATATTAGTGAACTGGGAGGACTTTAAAACAACTTCATTTTTTCCTCCATTGAAATATTCGCTCGACCAAGGATCCGAAAGCACATCCAGTCATTTGCGTTTGTTACTGAACTAGCTGCTTGAATGAACTTTATTTGACATTGTGTTTGCTCGATGCAATCAAGCGTTTTTTTTGTGCAAAACTTGATCGTGTTGTCAAAGAAGAGATCGAGTGGCCATGATTGTTGTGATTCAACAGTCGTTGGAGGCGAATGTCAATCAAAGTTAACATGGATTGTTTCAAACTATCCTTCTTGTCTCTAATTAACTCCCCTGTAGCCATTTGACTGTGTAGAAAGTACCACAGACAAAATACATGCATCCGACCTTTTTTCTTTCATTTTATCAAGGATGTTTTACCATCTCTGACGATGTGAGTAGCACAAGAAGAAACCCAAGCTGTAAACGAACTTGACTGACGGTTTCGAGGCATCTGATGCAAAGATCGCGGTGTTATAACTATACGATGAATTACAAGTGCACGGTTTTGAGTGAAAATGCTGTGTGCAATAGACTTTCGATGCCTGTTACAAGGAACTTTCGCGTCGCCTATAGCATTGTTTCGCGCAGCATAAACAAGAGTACTGTTCGTCTTTCGACACCGCCAATATGTTTATTTATAACGATCATAATCGTTGTCTTTATCTAACCACATATTTCCAAGATCGACAGCCCATCACCTCCTAAAAAATACAACACTATTCGTGCCTATTATCCACAACCCAAAATCCTGAATGTGTCGATTTAGATCTTCCATTGACAAATAAATTGAGATGCTGATGGGGTATTTATCATTAGTATGTTCGTGAATAATCCCCTTTTGTCATCCATCGATACTTGGTATCAAGGATAATACATTAATTGACGGTCGATGTTTTTCTATTTCGGGGCATTTCAGACATCATTGGGAGGAGCGCATGTTGTCAGACACTCATTTAAACTCTTAATCTTACCGCATGCCCAGCCAGGCAACAGTTAGTCTAATCACTCCTCCACCCTTACTAATTACTCAAAACCTTATTACATCTAATAGAATATTTACCGCATCTAAAGTTATTCACGAATAATACGACCTCACCTCAACCCAATTACGGCAAATTAATCCCCCTCCCCATGGGAAGGAACATGTTTATCTATCCTTAATTAATTTAGGATAAGTAGTTTGTTAATTGTTATAAGGGTCTTTATCTTATGTAATGGATTTTACGCTAAATAATTTTATGTTTTTTCCTTTATAATGGATTTATTTTAACATTTTTTGATTTCGTTGTGTTATGATGTTTCAATGTTATGGGTATGTTTAATTGCATAAAATGTATATATTGGTGTTAGCAGTTCTTGAATGTTGATGTTTACTTTCATATTATTTATTTGCTTTTGACCATCATACCCTTAAACTCTATATCTTTTGTTTTTGTAGCACGCTTCTCCATAGCTTGATTACTTTGGTGCTGCCCACTAGTCAATGGTGGATGAGATACACCCAAGGGGGGAAATAAGTCACAAAAGAATTTGCCCCCTTCATCTTATTGCACTATTCTTTCCACAAACTTGCGATATTTTTCGTCATTATTTGTTTTTACTTTGCTATTTTTACCTCGTTAACCAATGTGACTTTTGCCGCATTCGTCTTTCAATAAATAAAAAAAAGAAGACTTGCATGATTCGCCTCAACGACCTATTTCCATAATACATGTTGTCATTGTTTTTTACTTCGCATTCGAGAACAATGTGACTTAGCAATTCTGTAAAACATCACAAAAGAATTGTCAAGTGAAAGATGTTTTTAGCTTCTTACCGATACTACTCTCTATTTATATTTTTGCTTACTGCGGGGGGAAAGGAAAAAAAAATAAGGAGGGGGGAAGATATAAGGAGTAAATATCCTCCAATCTAATCTAAATACTTATTTAGTTCACTTTTTAAAAATAAGCATGATGCTTTATATTTATCGTTACATCTTAAATCAAGGGGCGAGAGAGTGTTTATACAAATATTTCGCGCCAACATAAAAATAATATAGTTATTTTTAAATTTTTAATGCATCATTCTTTGGTTTTGATCAATAAATACAAATTTTATACTCTTTAATATGTACATACTAACGCTCCCGTAACGGAGTATATAATAGTGTAGGTTAATACAGGGATATTTCAGTCAAAAACAAAAAGAAAAAAAAATTATAAAAGAATCAAAATACAAAAAAAAATTATCTAAAGTTTTAGACTTTGACTTCCCCAACATCAATGCCAGACTATATTACTTTTGGTTGGTATTTATTTATATGACATTATTAAACATAGTTAATTGACCCAAAGAAATAATTATTAGCTTTGATAAATCTTTTCTAATCAAATGTATTTAATGCTAACACTTGATTAATTTATAGCTAGTTATATTTATTAATGTCAAGTCAAATATGATTAACCATAAGTGGAAAACAATCTTTCTAAATCTTTCACAAATCTCAAAATCTTTCATTTTTTGGTTGAATTATAAAATATAATTTTCTTCTAAAAGTAGAAAAGAAGTTGAAGACAGAAGGAAGAAAGAAAGAATTCCATTAAACTAGTTTTATATAAGTACTAAACAATAATTTTATATAGATTTGGGGTTAATTTACAAAATGTGAAAATTATTTTGTATCTCAGCTCCCACCAACCGGATCCACACCAAAAAAAAAAAACATTGGACGGAATCCAGGAGAACGAAGCTTATTTTAAGGGGCCCACTTATCTAGTAATCTGTGCTGGGGGTTCTCGCACCTTTGGGTTCCCTTGGGAACTGACTTTTGGATTTTTAAAAGGTTGCTTATTTAGATAAAATTTTAAAATTTCTAAATAACCTTACCATTTTTTTTCATTATTATTCAACTCTTTTGAAAATTATTTTTTTTCGCTCATGATATTTTATCCTATAGATGATATATTTCTTGGATCAAGAACCTAACGTAGTTTCATAATCCATTATCATTGTTGATATACTCATTCCATCATTCTCTGTAGTCGATAGAGAACCAACTACAAGAAGACGTCTGCTGCAAGTGTTATACCGAACTTAAAAAAGTTCTATATTTAGTACTCTATTTGATTATAAACTCAGTTTAAGTTTGTAAGTCCACTCAACGTTTGTGTGCATTGGATGATAATCATTCCAGCTTGTAATATACTTGTTTGTTGTCTGTTGATTTGTGTTATGTACATCACTATGTCGTATGTTCATGTTGAGTTATTTTAGGCCTCAAAATAACTTAGTGTGTTTAGTGTGGTTCTATATCGAGTTAGAACTCACTGGTATTTATAGCTTAGTACCGTAAAAAAGATCGTGCGGGTGGGTAGGGCTTGGTGGTGTACGGCGTAGCTGTCGGTTTTTTCTCGTCCCGCTCTAATAAGGGGAACAGGAGTGTGCTAGTTGACACACTCATTTGTGTGAAGATAAATGCTCACAGATTGGGTTTTTAGTCACCAGCTCATTGGAGGAGAAGTGGAGTTGGTCTGCGAAGAGTAAGCTTCCGTAGCAGGATAACCGTATCTATAATAATAACTTTTGGTCATCGATGTTTGATAATTCTCTTATCTTTACTTGCTTACTTGTATCGTCAGTATTGTTTTTTTTACTGTATGGCATCGCTTTATCATAGACACTTGTGTATATCTTCTTGAATTCACCTATAAAAGTTACAACAATTTATGGTTTTACGTTTTAAATCTATTTCAACACCCCATTCTAGTTTCCAGAGACAAAATATATATGTATTTTAGATACAGATAAAGATTTAAACACAACATTATTCAAGGTTGCTTAAAGCGGAACATTACAATATAATTTCCACACCCTCAATACTTGATAGAATCTCATTAGTATTTAATTAAAATAAGTTCATTATTAGTATTTAGTCAGTTTTATATTTCAAAAATCTTTTGCAAATATATAAACAAGTCACATGGATAACACATAAGCAAATAAAACAGACAGAAAGAGAGGTAGAGGTGAAGACAGACTCAAAAATTACAATAAATAAATAAAGCAATAACACATAAATTTCGAATTCTCAATCCTCATTACAAGGAAGGAGTCTTCCTCAATTGGCGAATCAAAAGGCTCCTACTAGCTGGATGAGCCCTACACAAGTGAGCCACATACATCAAAATTAATTGATTGCATGAGCCTTAAGATCGGAAAAAGTATGAAAGTTCCTATTAACAATTAACTTTAATTAAGATCTAGACCTTTTTAATTATATTAATCCTACTTAAGTTCTCAAGTTTGATTTAATTTTCCATGACAGAGAATGCCCTTGTTATTGCAATGGATTTTCATAATAAAACAATAAAATTAATCATATTACGTTGTGAAATCTACATTTTTTAATGGTATGAAAACTATCAATCATTACGAAGAGTTGAGACTGATTGAATGATGATGCCACTATTGGGATTTGATAATCTAGTAACCATTTACTACGAGTACGCAACGTATGAATATAGTTTAATGTTGTGGATTAACAATAAAATTAACACGTAATTTTACTAACCTTTAATCAATTGAATTACTAAGACTACTGATATACTTGATCTTGAACTCTTGAAACCGTTAATGATTAAATATATCACTTTGTGGAATTGCTTCACCACACATCACTTGATATACGCTCGGATGCTAGAGTGCTTGCTTCGACGAATAATAAAACAACGGATCCCATTGTTTTTGTTTTGGCTGGTTCTTCAGATCGAATCCCACAAGGGGAATAAATAACTGATCGTATGTATGAATTAATCGGTAGATGCAGTTTTTGCATGCATGTATAATAATAGCATACATACGTATGCATAACTATTGCATGGATACTTTATGATATTTGTTTTCTGATTGTCGAACACAGGAGAAAAGAAAACATAATTAGGGTGGAGTGATTGATTTGTGATGTATGGTGTGTAACATTGGAATGAAAAGCTTTAGGAGTGTTTATATAGCTTTTAAATTTGTCCTTTAAGTATCAGCTATCATCTCATTAACATCTTTCAGAAAATACAAAATTCACCCCCCTCCTAGATCTATCCTATGACCGAATTAACTTAATTAATCCCTACGGCGTGTGGTTTTTTGTACTTCCATAGTCTGACTTACTTATTACATTTAATGCCTTAAGTTAATTATAGCGACTAACGGTATAATTAACGAACATTTATTATTTTCATGAAACATATTAATATAATTAATAAATATATTAATTACATTAATAAACGTATCCTTTGTATATACGTGTGTGCCCCCGATAGGCTCACGTATTTTTTAGTCGTATAAATATTAACTATGCGTCGAGCATATACCAACAATATATAATATATTTGTCATTTCTTTTTCGCCCTGTGGAATTCTGGAATGAGAACAACCCTTACAAGTTACAATCTAATGCAATGCAACAAGAGAATGAAACATAAAGAGATCTAAGTCGTTCTACCATGGAATTCTAATGGTGATGAAGGATTCTAGAAAGACTTGCTAATAAGATAAGATCATAGGTTGAAAAGATTTAGGTTCCTAATGCAATAGATTTCCTTTGTAATGTACTAGATGGACCTCTTTATATAAAGAGATCTAGGACAGTGTTTTTGTGTGTGTTTGTAAGGTGTTTAATACATGTTTTAGGAAAACTACCAATGTTCTCACTGCTTGAGATCATTTAAACCTTAGAATCATAGTGTCTGTGTGATCCCCTTGTTATTGTTAGGTAATGTACGGTCTATTTGTTGTATCAAATATGAATTGGGGGCTTGTTGTTTGAATGTAAACCTTGTGCATATAACATTGTTTCTTCTGTTCTTATTATGCTGCGCAACTATGTAAAATTTGGTATTTCGTTCTTATAGATGCCTAGATGAGTTTATAAACGATTTCTTATCAATGGTATCAGGAGCCATGTGCTCTTGGATCTAGGAATCTACCCAAGGTTTTTACAATTGGGGTAAAGAAAGAATTGTTTCGAAGTTTATGTTTTTTGGTGTATGATGGAAATTGGGTGAAAAAACTAAGGTTTTTCAGCAAACCCTAATTCAGTAAAGCAGAAACTGTGGTTTTCGGTTACAAGATTTAAGGGTTATTTGGCAATAAGGGTTTCTAGTATAAATGCTGATTGAAGTAAACCCAATTTTGTTAGGGTTTTATAAGAAACGATCTGGTTATTTTTCTGTCGTTCATACGCTATAAAGTATTGCTGTGGTGTGTTCTTCATTCGATCGATTCATTCAGCATTCAAGTAAACCAGGTCTATTAGTGACATATCAACATGGGGATAAGGTTCGATGAGTATTAAAAGGTTCTTGATGATCGGTTTGTAACAACAAGGTTTCAGCAGCAAGGGGATTCGAAGCAATACTTGTACTATAAAGAACATGATATTCGGTGTTCACAATGGGAATTCTGGTTGGTTTTTCTTGTTTTTGATTTTAGGTCAATAAACAAAGGTGTAAATGTGGATCACTTATTGAGACATTCAAAAAAGAAAGAGCTTGGTATATTCGAAATTATTTCGATTATCATTTTTTAGAGTTTTCGTTTTGGAATCGCTTCATTTTGTTGAATTGCAAGGGTTTGAATAGTGCAAATTTTACGCTAATTATCTTATCCCTTCTTATAACGTTATCAATGGATGAGAAGATTGTAGAGTATATGTGGGGTTTTTGATTAAGAGCCTTTTGAAAAACCCGCTCGTTAGGGTTTCGTCTATATCTTTTGCTGCTGCTCATAGACATACTTTTTGCAAGTAAGTTTTTTTATGGCTGTTTGTTTAGTGCTTGATTCGAGTTGTGGGTGTAGTGGTAAGAGAAATGATGAGCAAGGCTTTGTAGTCATCAAGGGACGAATGATTATAAACTGAATGCTCAGGGTTTATGTGGTAGATGGTAAACCTTTTTAGGAGAGAATAAAAGTGGTGGTCGCTCATGATGAAGGGTTTCTTGAAGATCAAGTATATAACTTCAAGGGTTGTCCATTCTAAATCTAGAAGTGTCTTAAGTATCTCATATATAGTAGTGATTGAATTCGGTTGGAGGTCTTCGATGGGATATTGGTGTATGGAAAGTTAAATACTGCTATTTTTGTAGTTCCAGTACTGCCAAGATGCTAGAGTATAATATCTTGCACAAGATTAGTTTTATCAGAAGTTTGGTTGATTTTAGTTCAGGTGTTCAAGATTTACAGCTTTGAATCTTAAACTGAAACACGTTTGATATTTTTTTGGTCGTTCTAGGACAAAGGTGAAAAAGCAAGTCTGTTTGTTTTGACAGATATCGGATAACATACACATTTTGTTCTCGGTTGGATTGAAGGATCTCGAACAAAATAGAAAAGGCTATTTTTGGGATTAATTGCAAGAACTGATTACGGAGAAAATTATTTATCACTTATTTGGAGTTGAAGTGGAATTTTCACAAGTGCGTGTTCTTATCATATCTTAAAGTCTAGTTTGGTTGGATTATGACTTTGAAGATAACTTGTTCGAGCTTAAAATCAATGTTGACAAAGACTTGTCAAATCTAGCAATGTGTGATCTACAAACTTTTGGTGCTCAATGTGCACATTTGCTATCACTTAAAGGAGTTACGTTGTAGTGCTCAGTGTCTCATTTAGATGAGGATTTTGTCAAGAGATTGAGGTCTACTTATATATCATCAGCATGAGTTTGGAGTCACGTGGATAGTACAAGACATAAGACACAAGTTTGGGTTATTCTACTTCAGCATCAAGTTTGTAATACTGAGTTTTCTCCATTAGTAGTCATTACAAAGAGCCAACAGAATAAGAGATTCAAGAGATGGTTAACATATTGGTTTTAGGGGAAGCATATGATAAAGTGTTTAACCATTTGGATATGTTACATGCACCACTTGAGGGGAAGGTTTTGATTCTTACTACTGCTAAGTCATTATTACTACTGCTAGTTTAAGTTTCTACTGCTTGAATTCATTATTCTTATTATGCGTCATGGAGGGTAATTTGAGACATTGGAAAGCTTGGATTATAAGTGTAATATATGGTTTGTAGTTGTAAAGATCAAAGTTGCATGTGTTCACAGTTCCCTAATGGATAATGACAAAAAGGGGAAGATGTTACAGAGATGATATGATTTGCAACTTATTATGTGTGGTGGCATGGCATGAAACAAGATGTTGAAGACTTCATTGTATTAAAGAAGTTTCAACAAGTTCAAAGGAAATCATAAGTTAAGGGGAAGATTAGAATCTGTTTCATTCATGGAAGATCATATTTGAAGATGTACAAGATGTTCAAGTGCTCAAGTTGAAGACAAAGCTACTATGGAGGATCATCTTTGAATAAGTTTACTGTTTGTTTTGTCATCGTCAAATAGGGGAAGATTGTTGGGAATTATTGATTTAATGATACAAAAGAATGAAACAAGAGGGTCTAATTCGTCTACATAGATGTTAAGGTGTGAAGGGATTCTAGATGACTTGCTTAATAAGATAAAGATCTTGGTTACGGAAAGATTTAGTTTCTATATAATTAGATTTCCTTTGTAAGTCTAGAATGGACTGTATTTATTAATGAGAGCCCTAGACATTGTTTTGTGTGTGTTTTTACCAGTTGTTTTAATCAGTGTTTAGGAAAACACAGATCCACCACTTGAGATCGTTTATCCTAAGATCAAAGTGTCTCCCGTTGTTCCCTTGATTATAGTTAAGGTAACACGTTCTATTTGATCAAATAGATTTGGGGCTTGTATGAATGTTAAATCCTTGTTCTAATAAAATTGTTCCTTGTTCTTAATTCCATTGCGCAACATACAAACTTTGTTATTATCGTTCTTATAGACCCTAGATGAGTTTATAACGATTCTTTGAGATCGTTTAGCCCTAAGATCAAAGTGTCTTTGATCCTTGTTATAGTTAGGTAACACGTTTTATTTTGATCAAATAGAATTGGGTCTTGTATGAATGTAAAACCTTGTTCAATCACATTGTTCTTGTTCTTATTGTAACACCCCCAAATTGGGTCGTAGCGGAACAAGGGTCCGGGGCGTGTTACTTCATGATCAATAGCACAAGATATATAA
>BQNB010064775.1:2639-35181 GCA_026074375.1 Tanacetum coccineum | reverse complement strand
ATAATTACTTTATATTGACTTATTTGGACCTGCCTTTGTAGAAAGCATTAACAGGAAAAGGTACTGCTTGGTTGTAACTGATGATTTCAGCAGATTTAGTTAGGTATTTTTCTTAGCTACCAAGGATGAAACATCTAAAATCCTTTTTAATCTTATCACAGGCTTAGAAAACCAATTGAGTCATAATGTTAAAATCATTAGATGCGATAATAGTACAGAGTTTAAGAATCATGCTATGAATTAATTATGTGCTAAGAAAGGAATCAAAAGGGAGTTTAGTGTAGCTAGAACTCCACAGCAAAATGGTGTTGCTGAAAGGAAAAATAAGACCCTAATTGAGGCAGCTAGAACTATGTTAGCAGACTCACTTTTACCTATCCCATTTTAGGCCGAGACAGTTAATACTGCTTGCTATGTATTGAATAGGGTATTAGTGACCAAACCTCAAAATAAGACATCTTATGAACTATTAATAGGTAAATCACCTAGTATTAGTTTTATGAGATCTTTTGGGTGCCCCTTGACTATTTTGAACACCTTAGATTCCTTAGGCAAATTTGATGGGAAATATGAAGAAGGTTATTTGCTTGGATACTCTACCTCTAGTAAAGCCTTTAGAGTATACAACAAAAGGACCAAAAGGGTAGAAGAGAATTTGCACATTATTTTTCTTGAAGATCAACCAAATGTGGCAAGAACTGGTCCAAATTGGATGTTTGATCTTGATTTTCTCACCAACTCAATGAATTATATTCCTGTTAGTGTAGAAAATCAGGTAATTATAGATGCAGGTACACAAGATTCTTATGTTGCAGGTTCATCAAGAAACGATAAAGGACCTACTTAGGAATACATACTGCTTCCACTACAACCTCAAAGGATAAGGATTCCAGTAAAGGAAGTTGTTTAGGATGCACAAGAACAACCTTTTGAAAATGCTTCTCTAGAGAAGGGTATACAAGTTTCAGAAGATGTTTTTGATAAGGAAGGACAACATTAGATGCCAGAAGATTAACAAGTCTTGCAAGATGAACTTGAGATGATGGTTACTTAAGAATTGGTTTCTAATGCTATGAATGATGAATCAAAACAAGCCTTTGAAGAAGAAAAGAGGAGAATTGCATCTCAAAAGAAGGCAGCTCAAGCTACAAGTACTAACCAACTTAGTACTGATAGGCCATTTGTTAGTACTGATAGGTCTAACATACCCAATGTTAGTGCTACTAGTACTTCCACAGGTGCAAATGCTGATGAATCATCATTTGTCTATCTTGGAGGCAAAATACCTATTGATGCATCTACTCTCCCCAATGTTGATTTACCTATTGATCCAAATATGCCTGACTTAGAAGATGTCACTGATACTCTCCCAAATGATGGAATATTCAATGGAGCTTATGATGATGATGAAGATGTGGGTGCAATGGCTGATTTTAACAATATGGATAACACCATTGCTGTTAGTCCTATTCCCACACTCAGAATTCATAATGATCATCTAAACGGACAAATTCTAGGAGATCTTACATTAGCAGTTTAAACAAGAGGGAATATACAAAAGGCTTCTTCTGCACAACAAGCCTTAGTAAGTTACATTCACAGACAGAACAAAACAAACCACAAGGATCATCATAACTGTTTGTTTGCATGTTTTCTCTCTCAAGAAGAAATAAGCCTTAAAAGATGAAAGCTGGGTTGAAGCAATGCAAGAGGAATTGCTCCAGTTCAAGTTATAGCAGGTTTAGGTACTTGTAGATTTTCCTTTTGGAAAAAAGGCAATTGGCACTAAGTGGGTTTTTAGAAACAAGAGAGATGAGAGAAGCATTGTTGTGAAAAATAAAGCCAGGCTTATAGCTCAAGGTCATAGACAAGAAGAAGGGATAGACTATGATGAGGTGTTTGCACCTGTTGCAAGAATAGAGGCAATCAGGTTGTTTTTAGCCTTTACATCATATAAGGGATTTCTTGTCTATCAAATAGATGTTAAAAGTGCTTTTCTCTATGGCACAATTGAAGAAGAGGTGTATGTTCATCAACCTCTAGGCTTTGTTGATCCTGCTCATCCAAACAAAGTCTATAAGGTGGTTAAAGCTATTTATGGTCTACATAAGGCTCCTAAAGCTTGGTATGAGACACTCTCTTCTTTCCTGTTGGAGAATGGTTTTAGAAGAGGTACCATAGACAAAACCTTGTTTATCAATAAGAATAAGAGTGACATTACGTTGGTCTAAGTCTTTGTGGATGACATCATATTTGGCTCTACTAAGCAGTCTATGTGTACTGAATTTGAAGAAGTTTTGCACAAAAGATTCCAGATGAGTTCCATAGGAGAGCTTACATTCTTTTTGGGACTACAGGTGAAGCAACAACCTAATGGAATCTTCATAAGTCAAGACAAGTATATAGCTGACATTCTCAAGAAGTTTGATTTTTGCTCCATTAAAACAGCTACTACTCCTATTAAGTCAAACAAACCCTTGGTTAAAGATGAAGATGGTATAGAGGTAGATGTGCATGAATACAGATCAATGATTGGTTCCTTGATGTATTTGACTACATCAAGGCCATACATCATCTTTGCTGTCTGTGCCTGTGCAAGGTTTCAAGTTACTCCAAAAGCTTCTTATTCACATGCTGTAAAGAGGATCTTTAGATATCTCAAAAATCAACCTAAACAAGGGTTATAGTATCCTAGGGATTCCCCTTTTGAACTAGAAGCTTTCTTAAATAGTGATTATACAGGTGCAAGCCTTGACAGGAAATCAACAACTGGTGGATGTTAATTTCTTGGTAGAAGACTCATATCTTGGCAATGCAAAAAGCAGACAATTATGGCAAATTCTACTACTGAGGCAGAATATGTTAAAGCTGCTCACTGCTATGGGCAAGTACTATGGATACAAAACTAAATGATGGATTATGGCTTTAACATCATGAACACCAAAATCCATATTGATAATGAGAGCACCATATGTGTTGTCAAGAATCCCGTTTATCACTCAAGAACCAAGCACATTGAGATTCGACATTACTTCATAAGGGATTGTTATGAGAAGAGATTGATAGATGTTCTCAAGATTCACACTAACTCAAATGTTGCAGACCTTCTCACCAAAGGATTTGATTTTACCAGGTTTAACTTCTTAGTGGTCAGCATTGGAATGTTAAACTTGTAGTTACATTTGAGGGGAGGTTAAATTGTAAAGTTTGTACATACTAGTTTACATTAATACTGCTAGGGTATTAATGCTGGTAGATAGGTTATAGTTAGTTCAAGTTCATAGTATATTTTTCTTTTTATTGCACTAACTTTTCAGGATAAGCATGGATTTGAGGATTGATAGAAGCAGTCCTGGTAGATGCTACAGGAATACAGTCTGTAAGTACTAAGTATAGAGTTATTTATGGTAGTTATCGTTAATACTGGTAGTCCTTATTATCTGGTAGACTATATTAGTACTGGTAGACTAATTTTAATACTGGTAGATGACCGTTGGTGCTGGTGAGGGAAAATTGACTTTTCTTATTTTAAATATTACCGTTAGAGATTTTTACGGCGCGTACTTCTAACATAGGTTTTCTATTTGGATAATTACTGCACTTTCTTTAATATACTTTCTTACTGTAAAGAAACTTATTTTAACATTTACGGTCCCAATAAAGTAAAACCTTGTTATTCATCGTAAAACTTAATTCCCTCTCTCTACCAGCACTTAGTAATTCACTCGCATCAAACCCAACATTAGAATTTCAATTCTTAAGATTTCTATTCATCAACGAGTTCATATGGCCAACCTAAAGTACTCAGACAAGCATAATATGGTCGCTTTCCTGAAGAAACCAAATGAAAGTGTTGGTTTCACTGAGGTAGTAGATTTTCTTAAAGGTACATCTCTCAGGTATGCCTTAACTCAAATCATACTATCTATGACTCCCTAGTCTCAAAAAGTTCTGGCAACGACCATAGTCAGAACACTTGCTAATGGGACTCTACAATTAGTCTGCAATTCATGACTCTAACGAGGTATTTATTACTGAGCATCTGTTAGAAGTGAACTTCAATGGCAGATGCAACAGGCACATATATTTTATTGTTGTTGTAATATATGCTGGATTAGCCACCTTAGGGTATGTTACTGAGGGTAAATTAACTTTTTGGAAAAAGAATTTTACACCCCAATGGAAATTTTTAATCCATCATATTTTACACTGCTTAAGCCCTAAGTCTGGTGGATGGGATCAATTTGGTAGTACTATTGCTACTGCATTAATCTGTCTATCTAGCAATAGGGTTTATAATTTTTCTAAAATAATTTTTGATGGGATGGTTCATAATTTAGAGAGTAATTCAAAAATTTTAATGTATCCAAGGTTTTTACAAATTATTTTGGATATTACAACTGAAAATACAGGAAGATATTTAGCCCCAACTTTGACCAAAAAGCTTTTTGCAAACATGAAAAGGGGTTATGCAGGGGATATTGTACCATTGCTGCCTGCTATGTTGGCAGGGGCAGCTGTGGATCAAGGTGAAGGCTCAGCACAACCAGCTGAACCCCATCACACACCTGTTGATCCAATACCATCCACATCCCACTCACCTCATCCATCACCACCTCATCCATCACCACCTCATCCATCACCACTACATCAATCACCACCTCATTCACCACCTCATTCACCACCTCATTCACCACCTCAATCTCCACCTCATCTTTCACCACCTTGGTCCTATGAAGCACCTCTCCCTGAAGGTAATACATCAGGAAGTGCTAAGGATAGTATGCAACTTAAAGAATTGATGGTGCTTGTACCTACCTTGGTGACCAGGATTAATAGTTTGGAGAAAGAGTTAAAGGAAACCAAGCAGACACTAGGGAATGTTGTGCTCAAATTGGTAAAGAAGGTGAAATCTCTGGAAAAAGATTTGAAGAGGAAATCCAAGAAAGTACTCATATCTGAATCAGAGGGTGAAGAACCAGAGGATCAGGGGAGGAAAATTCAGGATATTGATGATGATCCTCTAGTTTCTTTGGTTAGAGAATTCATGAAAGAGAAGTCAACAAATTTTATTACTCCTACAAAAGCTTTAGGGGAGGCTCAAGAAAAAGAAATCAGTCCTACAATTTTGGAGGCAGCTAAAACAATGTCAAATGTTGCTTCTTAGGGTGTTAGCAAGGAAAAATCAACTGATAAGGGCAAGAGATACAAGAGGAGAGCAAGGTCTATGGATAAAAAGATTGATACTGGATTGGATGCTGAAAAAGAGATTAATGCTGGTATTAAAGAGGTTAGTACTTGTAGTACTAAAGTTGATTCTGGTACTTTTAGTAAAAGGGGTTAAAGGGAAGGAAAGGCTCTAATGGTTAAAGAGGATATCCAGGCTACTCACAAAACTAAAGAACAAAAGAGACAAGAGGAAGCTGGATTAAAAGAGGCTATAAAGTTGCAAGCTCAATTGGATGAAGAAGTTGCAAAGCAGATTCATTTAGATAAAATGATAGCTAAAAGAATGGCTGAAGAGGAAGCTTTAACAGAACAACAAAAGAAAAGAAAAGCTCAAGTTCAATTTGAAGCTCAATTTTATACTGAAGAAGACTAGGATGCTATTAAAGCCAAGCTAGAAGCAAATGCAGAGTTGACAAAAGATGTGTTGGGAAAGGATTTGCCTGAACAAGATTTTGCAAAAAGAATGGCAGAAATGGTGAATCAAAGAAAGAAACACTTTGCAGAGGAAAGAGCTAAGGCAAAGAGAAACAAACCCATGACTCAGTCACAGTTAAGAATCTATATGTCAAACTATCTTAAGAATCAAGGAACTTGGAAGCTTTCTCAGTTAAAGAAGTTGAAGTTTGAAGAGATTAAAGAAGAGTTTGATAAGTTAGTTTAGCAGATTGATACTTTTGTTCCTATAAATCTTGAAGCTACAAAGGCAAAATTGAAAAGATATGGAGAAGAGCTTCAGACAAAGACTTTAAAGAAACAAAGGTTTGATGATAAAGATGTTCCAGCTATAGGGAAAAAGTTGTTGAAGTAAAGGAAGAAGAGCCAGTAAAAAGAACAGGAAAAAGAAAGAAGAAAAAGGCTAGAAAGGGTATAAATGTTGACAAGAGTACACAAGAAGATTTAGAAACTGATAAAGAGGAATCAGTAAAAGCTATGAATCCTACACCTTTGACTACAAAATCTGATAGTGTGGTAAATTGGAAGATATTTCAGCAAGGTCAAAGAAGTGTTTATCAGATAATAAGAGCAAATGGAGCTGATACAGTCTACATGAGCTTTGGAGCTATGATTAAAGACTTCACAAGAGAGGATCTTATAGAGTTGTATAGGTTGGTAATGCAGAAGTATGTAACAAATAGGCCTGAAGATGCTAATGACAGAGTGCTTTGGAGTGATCTCAAGACTATGTTTGATCCACCTCTCATTAAAGATGCTATTTAGAGCTTACCACTTCAACAAAAGATGGTTAGTTGGAGGTATTATGATAAATGTGAAGTACATTGTTTAACTTTAGAGGCATGCACTATATATATGTTAGCGGATCAAAAATATCCATTGTCAAAAGAAGCTTGCCATGTGATGCTGAAAATGAAGCTTCTAGATAGAAAAATGAATGAAGTTTGCTATAAACTCTTAAAGATGATTGAGAAGCAAGATGGGATAAGTGATGAAGTTATCAGTAGCAGTGGGCATGTTTTTGGAAACTATGGACTATTATGGAAGTAAGAAAGGTTTGGGTGTTGGCTAACCACCACACAACAAATGGTTATCAGTTCACCATGTTTAATAAGCATAAGGACTGGCTAGTCCAAAGCAAACGGCTTTGGTAAAGACTTCTTAAATCCATTTATGGTTGACAGTTTACCAAAAACTATATGGTAATCAATGCATCATAATATTGCATACTCCAGAGCAAAGGGCTACTGGTAAAGAGAATTTAAATCCGTTGATAGCTGATAGTTTGCTAAAAACTATAAGGTTATCAATGCACCTTATTACTACAATGAAGCATTGACTAGTCCATAGCAAACGGCTCATGGTAAAGACATATCAAATCCGTTGATGGCTAGTAGTTTGCCAAAAACTATAAAGCCAACTTAGTTGGATGTTGTTGTATAGCTGTGAAGAGAAGACAAAGACTAAAAGACAAAGTATCATTTGGTTTTACGAAGAATATCAAGCAGATCATCATTTAAGAGAAGCTAAGGACTTGAAGACATGCTTGGATATAATTCTCAAAAGCCCAAACTGAAGACAACTGAAGAAACTTGAAGTTAACAAGTAAAGTTTAAGTTTAGGGGAGGATTGTTAGGAATTTTGTATAAGAGAATTAATTCTGTTAGTATTATAGTTAGTTCTGCTAGTTTAATAGTTAGTACTGGTAGAAGGTTTATCATAGTTAGTACTGGCAGTATTAAATAGTTAATACTGTTTATGTAATAGTTAAGTCTGCTTACGCGAAATAGTAGGTTAAAGATAGGCAATGAGATTTCTTAGAAAGTTATGCATTATCTTTATATGCGTTTTGTAAAGCCCATTAGGGTTTCCTTAGTCTATAAAAGGATCCCTAGGCATAGTCAGTATATAGTTCTACAGAAGATCATAGAGATCGAATAGTAATCATAGTTTGTAATTTGTAACTTAGGCAGTTTCAAAGTTTAATATAAAAGTGTTTTGATTGTGTTCTTCTTTACATTGTTGATTAAATTCCGCATAATCAATAGTGGTTAATCATTGTTTCATTATTGTTGCTTTGGATCTATCTAAAGTAACAAACCCTTTACAAGCTAAAGGTTAAGATCCATTAAGCAAAGGGATCCTACAAGATTGTTAGGAATTTTGTATAACATAATTAATCCTGTTAGTATTATAGTTAGTTCTGCTAGTGTAATAGTTAGTATTGGTAGAAGGTTTATCATAGTTAGTACTGGCAGTATTAAATAGTTAATACTGTTTATGTAATAGTTAAGTCTGCTTACGCAGAAATTAGTTAGAGTTAAAGATATGCATGAGATATCTTAGGAAAGGATATACATTATCTTTATACGCGTTTTGTAAAGCCCATTAGGGTTTCCTTAGTCTATAAAAGGATCCCTAGGCATAGTTAGTAGATAGAGTTCTACAAGAGATCATAGAGATCATATAGCAAATCATAGTTTGTAATCTGTAACTTAGGCTGATTCAAAGTTCAATATAAAAGTGTTTTGATTATATTCTTCTTTACATTGTTGATTAAATTCCGCATAATCAATAGTGGTTAATCATTGTTTCATCATTGTTACTTTAGATTTATCTAAGGCAACAAACCCTTTACAAGCTAAAGGTTAAGATCCATTAAGCAAAGGGATCCTACACATCCCACTTTTGGCAATCGCTTCAGAAAGATGGTCAAATTAAGACGACCATCCAGACATTGGAAGACATGTTGCATGCATGTGTGCTTGATTTTGGAAAAAGTTGTGATAGACATTTGCCGTTAGTAGAGTTTTCATATAACAACAACTACCATACCAATATTAAGGTTCCACCTTTCGAGGCGTTGTATAGGCGTAAGTGTCGATCCCCTATCTGCTAGGCTAAAGTTGGAGACAGTCAGCTTACTGGCCCAGAGATCATCCTCGAGACAACTAAGAAGATCATTCAAATCAAGAGCCGTATTCAAGCTGAGCGTGATCGTCAAAAGAACTACGCAGATGTAAGATAAAAACCCCTTGAATTTCAAGTGGGAGATAGGGTCATGTTGAAAGTGTCACCATGGAAAGGGGTGATACGTTTTGGCAAACGGGAAAAGATGAACCCTCGTTACATTGGACCTTTCAAGATTCTTGCAAAGGTTGGAACTGTTGCCTATCAACTTGAACTCCTAGATCAGCTGAGTAGAGTTCATAGTACGTTTCATGTCTAGAACTTGAAGAAGTGTCTGTTCGATGAAACTCTTGCTATACTGTTGGATGAAATCCAAATTGATGACAAGCTTCACTTCATTAAAGAACTTGTCAAAATCATGGACCATGAGGTCAAACATCTGAAGAAAAGCCATATCCTAATCGTCAAAGTGCGTTGGAACTCAAGGAGAGGTCCTGAGTTTACATAGGAACGCAAAGATCAAATGCAGAAGAAGTATCCTCATCTCTTTGCTAACTCTGCACCTATGACAGATGTTACGACTTAATCTTTGTTGACAAATCTCTTTTAACAGGGAAAGGATGTGACACCCCACGAATTTCCGATCAATATTTTAGCCGTTTCTGCCCAATATGTTGAATTTTATAAGTTCTGCGTAATTTTTACGTCTAACCGGGAAGTTATCCCGTGATTTTTTGAGAATCGTTACCGGAAGCATTTCAGGTTACTAATCGATGTAGTCTTTTGACTTTCTTCACGTTTTTACATTTCATGTTAATGTTTAAAATTTCAAAAATTTACATGAAGTCGTTGCTCATTTTCGTTGTATGCGTATTCCGAAACTTACTTGTATTTTATATGCAAATATGTGTGTGCATGGCAAGCATTGGAAATTAATTCACTTCAAAGCATGATCACCTAAAATTAAGGAGACCAAATTAGTCCCCCTTTTGGTTCTTGTTGCGTCTGATTTTGATGGTTCCTCAATTACTTATTCAATCTCTACTATTAATGAAAGATTGTGGTTAAAATTGATCTTATAATGAGAAAAACTAGGAAGAAAATAATCTAGAAGGAGGATGATTAAAATTTACAAGAGATATGTTTTTTGTTCGTTTTACAGAGATCATACAACCATTCCCCTAAACCTAAACATGTGGAAAAGGGTATTTATAGAACCTGCAAAGGGGCACCGGCCATATGGGCCTTTGGATGGGCTTTTCGGGCTTTTTACTTTGTACGGCCCCGTTACATTAAAAGTATTAAATTTAACGAGCTAGTAAATCCTAAATAACTACGAGTGACCGAGACTTCTTTGTTTATAACAATCTCCCTTAAGGGAGGTCACTCTTGATTTGCAAAATTGAGTCGTAGCATTTAATGTAGACTTTTTCAGCTCGTAGTGCCGCCTTGGAAATCAATTCCTTGATATTTTGTGCTTGACATTGTATCAATCTGCAACTTGCATCACTTTAATCTTAGAGCTTGTTTCATCAAGACCTTGATTGATACAATTATGATCTTTGAATTCCATGAACTTAAGATGTTGGTCATTTACTTTAATTTTCCCATTTGCTGAACTTTGGACCTACATGCTCTAACTTTGTTGTAATCTTGGAAGAAGCTTTTATGTTCTATTCTTCTTTCTATGTCTTTATATCTTTAACATTTTTGATGACGTATTGATTTAAGAGGTGCGGGAAGCTTAAAGTATTAAGCTTTATTTGATATTTCTATAGCGAGGACTTTTTGAGTATGAGAATGTGGTTTACTTCAATTCCTTGAGTGTTTGTCTTTATTTTAAAAATTGATAACCAACAAAAAATTTATATGTAAAAGCCACTTAATGTGTTCTTAGACAAACATCTTCTGATACACACTTCAGGTTTTTATTTTGAACCGGGAAAACGTAGTCTTAGCAATGAAGATAACTCAATCTTGTTCGGTTATGCCCATTATAACCTCAATTCCATTGAGCATCGGATGTTAAAGTACAAAGTACTTGCACTATGGATCAGTGTAGATTATTATAAGCCATCCTTGATAGGTTTTTTCACAGTTCAAAGGCCTTAAGTCCCTCCAATACCGAAAAGTATCAAAATTCCCATTTGTCTGTTGTTCTGCGCTTGAAAGATGTTCCGTTATTATTAGATCGCTCAACACCACTAATAGCATTGCTACTAACTTAGAATGGTAAAGATCGTTGAGTCAAATTAGTTCTACTATCTGCTGACTACACCGGATAATTCAGTGTTCGACATAACCTATGTCCAGATGCTCTCATTGCTCACTTGCAAACATACTTAGGGTACAAACATGATTTATTACGCATTAATGTACTATAGATGTCTATGGCATAAAAACTTTGAAAAATAGTCGATAGTGATGATGAAAATTGTGTGAAACTCAACAAAAGTTTCTTTGCAGATGTTAAGACTATCCTAACTCAGGTCAAAACTTAGCTATTACACATTGTTCAAGTCGCTCTTAAATTTCATTGGGTTGAGTTAATGCCTTTGTTGGTGTTTTAACATTTATTGATAGGAATAGTGAGTACGCTTAAACCTGCTGAAACCGTTTTTAATAGATCAACACTCACAACTATGCTCTATCAAATTTTAGGAAAGATCATCCCGGGGATATGAGATGATACATTCCTATGCAATTTCAGCCTATCCGCACAATCACCATATATGAAACCTAGATCATGAAGCAAAAAGATTCTTTGTTATATTATCAAGATTACTTCGTTATAACACAAAAGTTTTTGGTATCTTGATCATTTCTAGATTAATGTTACTCTTTTTTGCTTCCCCCTTCCTTGTGCATCGATATTCGAAAGTTGTTTTGCAAATGCAAGGTTTATAGCTAAAACTCATATAAATAATTGAATCATTAGTTATCAATATTTTTAAGTCACATTTTTTAAGTCACATTTTCTCCCCCGATCAAAAGTATGCAACTTTTGTATGGTTTTGAAACGAAACCTGAAATATACGTAGACGATAGTGATAAATCAATCTGTTTGAAGAAGCAGAATGTGTTCATTCTATCTCGACTCCAGAAACAGAAATCAGCAACAGCTTTTCTCACATGATAGATTAATAATACTCTCATGTAAGAAGAACGGACTGAGTCAAAAATCCTTTGTGAGGCAATTTCTGCAACGATGTTAGTAACATTGATTCTCCCATCCAAATATTGGATCGTTTTTCTATTTAAAGAGCAATATGTTATTGTTTTGAGCTTTGTTATAGCATTTTACATTTTGTTAATAGGTTATGACTGAGTCCATTTAAACATATGTAATACTGTTTTCGCTGTGATGATTGTATCATCTCAATCTTGTAAGTCACACATAACAACAATTGCTGCAAAACTGATCATTCCTGAATCGGAGCGTCACAATAAATTCTCTACGTAGTTGATGAGCTCTTTGATGCGATCACCGGTCAAATAACGTGAGCTGCTTAGGTCCAAGTACCATAAGGGCGATTTGTACGACCTACATTGGAATTCTGAGAATGCCAGAGATTTTAACGACATAGGATTACTTAAATTTTGTTAGGGGTACCGTGGTTAGCAGATAAATCATTAGCATTCATAGGATCATTGACAGCCTTTGTTTCTGCATTAGGGGGACTGCCAGTGGAAGTGTCCTTTAGTTTGCTATCTTTATGTTTGTAACTAGTGAGAGGCTTCTTAGAGAACCTAGGTGTTACAATGACATTATTAGCAGGTTCACTAGTACTAACGCTTCCTGATTTTTCTAAAGGCACTACTTTGGGTTTAGTGATTCCTTAGTTAAAGGTCATCGTATCAACTAAAGTAAATTTTCTTCCTGTGGGCTCACACTTAGAACCAACTACTAGCAAATTATTTTGTAGTAGCGTTCTAAACTTGCTTCATAGATCGCATTCTTATTGCACCTTGGGGATTTTAGCATTCACCCAAAATTCTCAAATTTTTAACTCCTCACTTATTATGATTACCAAAATACCAACATTCAATTACATCATGTTGCAAAACCGAAACAGAGGTTCACAAACTATATAATCAAGTACGTTTAACCACTAATAATAAAACCAAATAAATGCTCAAAACTAGAATAAAACACGAATCATTTTATTCAAACTCTCTAATGGGTATTATTCTATTCTCTTCATGTTCTCATCCTAGCTGGCAAGAAAATTCTAGATTGGGTCTGCGTCTCACTGCACTTAGATTTTTGAATTGCTAGCTTTGTGACAGATTTTATTCCCCTGTAGACAAGATTTACACACATGTTATTCTGTTTAACTAAAGATATTGTCTCTTTCCTAGGTAAAGGAGTATTTTCTTCCCTATTGTTTCTTTTTTAAGGAGGGACATACTTAGGTTTCATGGCATACAATCCAGGAGCAAGTACTTTAGGTTTCTCACGGACAGCTGCTCTACTACTCACATTACTATTACTTTCTGCTTTAGACTTATACAAATCTTGATAACACTTTTTTATAGACACGTTTTCATCCCTAAGGTTATCATTCTTAATCCTAACATCAATGAGCTCCTCTTTTAACTGAGTATTTTCAGTTTCTAAGGCTTGAAATTCTAGAGTACTCAGGTTGGGGTTGGCACAAACTTCGTTCATGTTATCGATTTAAGCCTTTAACTTCCTGAGTAACTCATCTTTCCCTTGAAGCTGATCTTTAAACTTGTTGATTTCAAAAAATACATTAAGTTCAGGTGAGCTAGAATTATTACAAACCTGTGGATTTTCAAAACATTTTTTGTACTTTTGAAATTTAAGCTCGAGTTCCTGATATTTCGTTTCAATGAAAGAACATCGTTTTTTTTTTCAACGTGTAGTTGTTTCACCTTTAAAATCTCAGCTTCAAGTTCCAGATTTCTGGAGTGTTCCTTAATGTAATTAGATCTAGGTTCAACGCTCATGGGCATAGCAATATCGGAATTAAGCATAACAGAACAAATATCTTTAGACACGGATTCAGCTAGCAAACACTCATTTTGAATCAGGAGATTTTTATTCTCTATTTCCAAACTCTTTTTATCAATAACACATTGATCATACTCTTTGTCCGCCTAATCAATATTTTCCATGTATTCAGATACTTCTTAGAAAAATATTATCTTTTATACCTTTAACTATGGTTTTTTTTTTAAAAAAGTTTTTCATTAAAAGGAATATTATTTCTTCTACCCAAGCACTTTTAGGTACTGTTTCCAAACGCACTCCCCATATTGTCCTATTTGAGAGGGTGTAGTATCCTGTCTTTGAATACCTTATCAAATCTGGAAAAACATGCTTTTCTAATCAGTTTTAACTGAGTTTAACTGTGGACTTCTTGGTGGACGAGTGACGAACAAAGTTAGTTACTGTTTTGATGGTTACAAATTTATATACTAGCAACTTCATTAGCTATTGGTAACCAATAAACATGTCTCTTCTAGACAACTGCTTTTAAGGCACAGAAAGGTATCACATCATTCTATTTAACCGCTTTTTGCATAATTTAATCGGTTTAGATGACACTTTGCACAACGGGTACTTTCCATCCTAGTTCTTACATCTTTCAGTTCTACTGAAACTTTAGCTTGAAACTAAGGTCTCTTCACTGTATCTTATTCCTAAGGGGGGAATGTACAGGATACTATCATTACTTCCACCATTGATAAAGGGGTTGCGGCGATACAAACCTACAGCTGATTTGAGCATTAAGTGGATTACTCGATGACCAATGAGCAGGATTTGTGTAAGTCTCATTCTGTAGAAAAAGTTATTCATTTAAATAACATAGGGACAGTTTTGTACTGGTTTTGACTATATGATTGCAAAAGTTTTGTGACAAAACCTTTGTTAGTATTTCTCTACCAAACTACATTCAATCCATATTAACTTCATCTAAGAGCATTGTTATCTGCTTTTAAACTTTTCACTTTTTTATTTAAAGACTTGTTGACTACAACTTGTTGTAAAAGTTGTTAGTTTTAAAGACACAAGTTGTTATTCAGTCAGTATTTATTTATTACGTTCAAAAACAGTGTTTTCTTCTAAATCCTTTTAAACCTGTACTTTGTCTTGATTTTAAACTATGTGTTTTGTATCTCTCATAGATTAGGATTGTTATAGAAATCATTAGCAAATTGCTTTGTTCGCCTGTATTGGTCTTAATGTGGCCCGCAAGTTGTGACCTAACTTCATCTAGAATAGTAGAATCACAAGATATGCTCAAACAGTATGACAGAAGATCTATCAGTGTAGAAAAACTTTCAACTTCATTATTTAATGGTATTTATGATTTGGAATAGTGTTATCATGATCATCGGATAAACCGAAAATCAACATCAGAGTCTAAGTTGTCTCCCACCCGTGTTATCCTCTTGTGATACCTGAAAATGCTTATTATCAATGGAAAGTGATTATCATTATGTTTGTACCTCTGAATGAAAGACTAGCATCTTTCACGGTGACATTCTACCAGTGTTGGATAAACAGTCTACATCTGATTGGCCTTGAATGTTGCTCGCTGCGTTCGAGGTACCTTCATCGAATCAGGAATCGTATTCTATACATCCTCATGGATTACTTTTTTTTTTTTATCCCCCCGCAAATGCCGTGAGTCGGTAGTGCATGAGCTCCAATGGTTCAGCATAAGGTGATGGTACACTACAACATCTGCAGAAAGCTTCAAGCCTACTGTCATCAAAAATAACGCCCTTTCTCTTTAAGCATTTCCATAAGCAATGCCTTGTCTTTGAACCACTATGAGTCCTCTTGTTTGTTTCTTCTCCCTTACATTCCCTTGCCCACTATCTCCTTGAACAACGATCTGTTCTGATACATGTCACTCTGAACTTTCTCTGAGATCGTGTCGGCAGCATGTTTTCCTTTATTACATGGAGCTCTTCGTTGAACACTCTTTGTTGTAATCCTGACCCGCTTTAAATGTAGCTTGGTTCTTTAGATTGGTAGAGGTTTTGAGCTGCGTAGTTAGTAGGACCGGAACTGTTCTCTGAAATCTCAACTTAACGTAAGTTCACAATCTGGTTTCATCGTACCTGCATGGCATCATTTGTTGACGAGGAGCTTGTTGTGGAGCGGTGCATTACTGAGGTTTGGTTGGATGAACATATTGAAGGTGAAGAGGTGATATGTATTGTACTGAGCCATGTCAAGCAAGTGCATCAAGGCTCTTTACCTAAACAGTTTTGGTTCATCTTGATAAGTGTACTTCATGGGAATGTTGTTAATAGCTCTTCCCTAGTGTAGGGTATTAGAGCTTCATAGATCACAGTTGATACTGTACCTTGCTGTTTCTTCACTAATTTGTATAAATAACTTCCCTAATTCGGAGGGTAAGTTATTGACAAAATTATGGTATTCCTCTTGCATGAAAATGGGATTTCCATTTTTAGGGATTTATGTCATTAATCAGCTTATGGGAATCTAACTAAAAGTTATAGTGGTTTGAATTCATTTCCATTAGCTCAGAACCCTTTTATATTGATCGCAAACAATGTCTCTTTCTTTTGGTTGTTCTGTAGAGTTTAGGATCCTTGCATGAGTTTAGCTCAACACTTCTACTATATCTTTTTGCCATCTCGGTTTGATTTGAGCTGTGTTTGAAGATGTGTAGTTGGGAGCCCTTGACTTAGAAATGTTTGATAGCTTGATGTCAAGCACGCTCTTTGTTGTTCTTAGGCCTCTAGAAATCTTCATCAGTTTTCCTTCATGTCTACTTGCGATTTTGTTGTTCACCTTCTCCTGTAGTGACTGTGATCATTGGATGTGGACTAGGTCCATTTTTAATGGATTTCCAGATAAGCTTTCCAAGAGGTTTACCATGAATGTACCTCTCTATACTGTAAACTCACTAAGACTCAATGTCACTTGTCTCGCAATATAGCGGGAGGACGATTATCCGTACCAGTTGCACTTGATTCTTTAATAGTTGTTGCCATCTTGTAAGAGATATGAACGGATCTTGAGTGGTTGTTTGTGTTTGATTGTGAAATCAAATTAATGTTTCTTTGGGATTTTACAAATATTACTTGATTAAAAAACCAAGAAAAAATCTCAATATCTTTCGCTGAGATTTACATATCAAGAAGAAACCGTTAAAAACAATTAATGATATTATTGTTGAGAGATACGGTAGAAGGAAAAAGAACAAGGATTATAATTTCCATAATAGAAGATATATATTCTCTTAATTTTGGAACCAAGATATTTTACTTCATCTCAATTAAACCACCACTAGCGATAAAATCTAATCTCCCGTTGCTTTTAGGATAATTAAGTATTTACTTACTTAAAATATTGGATCCTCATCCTTTATATAAAATATATGCCGAATCCCTTGTTTTTTTTATATAAAAAACCAGCTGAAAGTTTCCCTTGTAAAAAAATAAGCCAATTTTTTTTTGCAATGAATAGTACCGGTTGCTCATTTTCGTTGTATGCGTATTCCGAAACTTACTTGTAATTTATATGCAAATATGTGTGTGCATGGCAAGCATTGGAAATTAATTCACTTCAAAGCATGATCACCTAAAATTAAGGAGACCAAATTAGTCCCCCTTTTGGTTCTTGTTGCGTCTGATTTTGATGGTTCCAATAATTATTCATCTCACAAGAAAGATTGAGGTTTAAAGATCAAGAGAAAAACTGAAAAGAAAATAAATAATAAAGAATGATTAAACTTACAAGAGATATGAGTTTTGTGTTTACAAAGATCATCACATACCCTAAACCTTGACATGTAAAAGGGTATATATAACCCTCAAAGGGGCCGGCCATATGGGCCTTTGGATGGTCTTTTCGGGCTTTTTCTTTGTCGGCCCGATTACATTAAACATTATTAATTAACGAGCTAGTAAATCCTAAATAACTATGAGTGACTGAGACTTCTTTGTTTCTAACAGATTTACCCACACAACACACACATTCCTTTCAAATTTTGAAAGATTACATATTAAGCTACAATCCTTCACACATTCATTCATTCACCTCATTCTCTCACAAGAAAAACACACACTTTTCCTTTCTTTCTTTTCTTGCCCGACGCAACACCAAACACACACACTCTCATTATTTTTAATTTTGATCAACATATTGTATTCAGGTTTGATTCGTGTTGATATTTGGGTATTTAGAGCACAACGTTTGGGTTGTGTAAAGTCTTAATCATCCTTCAAACCATTCATTTTTGTAAGTCATCAAATCTTTCTAAATCTTGTACTTTTGTGTTCTTCATAATGCATAAACCTTAGATGTACAGCTTGTTTTATAAAAACAAAGGTTTAAAAACTACATAAACATTAAAAAGTTTATGTGTGGCTCCAAAATAATAAAAAGGAAGACAAGGAAAGTGTAGTTTCGTGATCGAGGTTATTTTTATATAATAAATGTTATGACTTATGGCTTATTTTATGTTTCGGCTTATAAATATGCTTTTGGAAAGCTTAATAGGCTTGTAATAGTGTTTGGCCCAAAAGAGAATCAAAAGGGAATGTTTCTTAGCTTATTTACATTCGGCTTATATATATGTTAGCTTATTTCATGGCTTATTGTGATATGGAATAAGGTTTGGCTTAATAAATAAGCACAGTATGCTTAATGGACTTAATTGGCTCGTCCCACCCTCAAGGCCCGAACCGCAGGCTTAACTAATAAGCCATACGGTTGGCTTAAATATCCTAGCTTATTGAAAGCTAATTGATAGCTTATTCGATAACCAAGAGCTTATTTGATAACTTATTTGGCTTATCGGGCTTAACTAATGGGCCTGTAGGAGCTAAAGAAGGTTCGGCCCAACAAGAAGCCCAAACCATGGCTTATTAGCACACGATTAGCTTATTGGGTATATACTTGGCTTATTGGAAGCTTATTGATAAGTCTTGTGTTCTTTTGCTTAAATGGTTTGCTTATCGGACTAAATGGATAAGTTTAAATCTTTATATTTTACTTAACGGGCCACGGCCCAATATGAGACAACACACCAAGGCGTAAAGCCCACGGTGTAGCTTATTGGATAAGCTTATGTATAGCTTATTTGTGATATTTTGTAGTCGAATTTAAACACAAACTTTACTTATCTTTGGACGTTAAGCAATACTGGTTACCTATTAGGCTTATTGGCCTTAAGCCAAATAAGGATACAAAGGAATTTTCTGCAAGTTAATAAAAGGATTTGATGAAAAATATATTGGTAATTTCGAGAATGTAATTGAAAGTTAATTGAAAGTGGTATTTAATATATCTGCGACTTTGTAAAAACTTGTACACACAAACGGGTCATGCCGAACTTTTTAATAAAATTTAACACATAGAAAATATTTGAAAGATGTATATGTAAAACAATTCTACCTATAATTTATGAGGGAATGGGTAAGAGGCCGAACGAATATATATATTTTACTCGAATATTACTATATATATTATATACAAATATTTAATATTACCTTTATAAGTCAAACGTGTATAACCAAGATAGCGATTCACTAACTGATCCATTTTAGAAAACATTTAAATGGAAGTATGTAAGTAAACACTTATGCATTATCCGTATTTCTCTATCATTCTGATTCTAAACCGACACCTATAATTCTTAGTTGTGTTCGTGTACCGTCGTTCGTTACTGTGTGACAACAGGGGTATCTTCTAGCTTATTCACTACTTCACTACACTAACTCAAGGTGAGTTCATAGCCCTACTTTTACTCGTTTTTGAATGAATGTTTTACAACTTGGGGTGAGAAACATTACTTGTTTTGAAAACCAGACACAAGTACATTACATGATATTTTCCCTTGTTTAAGTGTTGCCTAAGTAGCTTAGACCACTATTCGCCCGTACTATCATGAACCGTTAATTACCTTTAACTGATGGCTGGTTAGTTAAGTCGCAAGTGATTAAGATAGATCTAAATTGACTAATACTCCCCATCGCTGGGTTTTGGTAATTCTTACAGGTAGGGTGACGTCTGTTACACAGGTCCACGAATGTAATTTCATGTTCGATCTAGTTTTGGGTGGTCATGGTGTCAGACATGCTACAGGGTAATCTTATAGGTGCATACAACTACATGCTCCTAGTCACTCATAATCTGTGGGGTCATGAGTCTTAGGCGCAACGTAAATACTTTTAATGGAAGTTGAATCTTTTATAACAGTCTGTCATGGTGTATCATCTGAGGTCCAAGCATATCCTTTCACTATTAATTAAACCTATTAGTTTCACACAACAAATATTTTTGACCTTTTAAGCAGTTTTTATCTCAGGTTGCTTAGCAGGATTTGTCATGATGTATCTCTAGATGTCAATATTTGCTATGGACAATCAACGCTAATTTCAAGACTATTATAATATTCTCGTTGTCTTTATTCAAAACTTACATACATTTGTCCGCTATCATTACTTAATGCATCCGCTATTTAGGATTAACCTTGACAATGTATGTATACTCTATCTTAAGAAAGTATTATAAAGATCATATGACCATATGCAACGATTAATGATTTTTTCTAAAACTACCCAAAAATTCAATTATCTATGCTTTTATCTTTATATATGCAAGACGTCACGCCCCCGGACACTATTATGCCCCGGCCCCGGTTTGGGGTGACGACAATTACAACAACAAGTTCCGTCATCCGACTTCATTGCCAAAAAATTTAGAGATCCTCCTCGACCTTTTCCAGCTTCGCGTTCGGTTCGTCTCAGTGTCAATCACCCCACCTTTTATTATCTTTGACTTATGCAACGAGTAATGATTTTTCTAAAACGTACCCTTAGAAGTCGTTTTCTATGCTTTGTTCTTAAGATATGCATGACATCACGCCCCCGGACACGTATTATGTCCGGGCCTCATTTGGGGGTGTGACAAGTTACACCAACATGTGGCATTAGCCCTAGCACCCATGTTCTGTCCTCAACCCGCTCTTCCTGAACTATCATGGTATATACACTATTCAAGGGTAGAAGTGGTTTAGTACTTTGCACATTTGAACGAAGTGTTCCATAAGCTTTCACATCTAAGCCCATGAGAGATTGATGTACTTTTTCTTCTTCACGCTTCTTTTGGAGTATGATTGTAAGATCACACTCACAACCTGAATATATACACGTTGGTATCTGGTCATAATTTTCAAGTTCATCCTACAACATCTTTAGACTTCCATAGTACGAAACAATTGACTAGCCTCTTTATTGGAAATCTGCCAAATCTGCCTTCAATTGTTGCACTCGAGGTCCATTGCTGATAGAAAAATGTTGCTTAATGTCATCCCAAATATCCTTTGCGTTTTCCATGTGAGTGATGGTGGAACACAAAGTTGGTTCAATCGTATTAAACATCCATGATGTGGAGATCGTTTAAGACTCGTCTAGGATATGTTTTACAAATAATATAAATATGCAACGGAATATAAAGAACAGTATATTATCAAACAAGGTTTTTATTCTCATACGTTTCCACCTTGCCCCAATTCTATACCTTGGGACTACTAACTAACTATTAACTATCTAGCTAACTAAATAAATTTTTATAAACAAATGTTTTTTTAGTACTCTCATGGAAGCACACTAAAGATACGACACACGTTTCTATATTCCTATAAACATATGCCTATATCTTCTTTATATGACTAATGATATCTAGGTTTGTACAAATGAAAAGAAACACATTACAAAGATAAGAACAAATAATATCTTCTTAACATATATCTATAATCTTCTGTATCTTTATCATCTTAAGGAGATCTTCGTGAAGATCTTCAAATCTTCATCTTTGAAGAATTCATCAATTTTGGCATTTAAGTCCTTTTGTTTCAATTCTTTTATTGACTTTGTCTCATCAAATCAAGAAATCCCAACAATCTTACCCCTATGTGATGATGACAAAATAAATAAAGTCCGTTGTTACGAACTTCCCCTGTAAGATATAGAAGTTGAGATGTAATCCATCTCCCCTAAAGGAAACAAACTCTAAGCTTCCCTTAATCATATAGCCTTTAGTAATCATGCCACCACATATAATAAGCTGCAAATTAATAAACATGTAATCTTCTTCCCCTTTTTGTAATTATCAAATGGGGATCTTCTGAAGATATGCAACTTTCATCTTCCCCTCAAGTGGTGCATGTAGATGGTTAAACATGTTAACAATAAGTTTCCCCTGAAAGAAAATATGTAATCATTCTTTGAATCCGAACTCTGTAATATTTATGTAAGTGTTGCACTGATGAAGAAAGTGAGTATAACGAATGTGAATGCTTGAATTATAACAACCCACACTTGTGTCTTATATCTTGTACTATCCATGTGACTCCAAACTTATAAATAAATCTATGAAATATAAGTAGATCACAACCTCTTGACAAAAATCCTCATCTTCTATGAGACACATAACCAAAGTGATAGCAAATGTACTCATTGAGCACCATAAGAGAAATCATACACCTTTCCTAGATTTGACAAGTCTTCGTCACATTGTTTCTAAGCACGAACAAGTTACCTTCAAAGTGTAACACCCACTTTAAGATATGATAAGAACACGCATCTGAAAACTCCACTTCAACTTCAAATAGGTGATAAATAATCTTCTTCGTAACCAATTAAATCAATGAATACAAGCCTTTTAAACATTTAAGAACATTTAAAACCAAATCAACCTGTTAACTTCCCCTTAAACCAATCAGTAGTAACCAACAGTAGTAACTCCTTCTATTGGCAGTATTAAATATATAAGCAGCACAAACCTTGGTTTAAGTCCAACAATAGTAACTGCTAAAATTTACCCTAGCAGTAGAAACTTAATACTGGCAACATTAAAAATATACTAGCAGTATTAATCATACTAGCAGCACTAAGTACAAACTGGCAGCATTAACCTTTAGTGATAACAACATTAACATGAACTGGCAGCACTAATCTTCCTTTGGCAGCATTAACCAGTTACTTGGTAGTATTAACGTCTCCTGGCAGCACTAACTTACATAAGCAGCACTAATAATCATAAGCAGCAGTAGGCTAGCAGTATTAACTGCCATTGGCAGCACTAAAACATAACGAGCATCATTAACATCTATACTTCCAATTATTAGCTTATATGTCTGCTGCTTCTTTGTACCTTCAATCATGTTGATACTTGCTGCTTCTTCTCTTGTTCATAGCATCGACTACTTGTTGTGTCAAACGAAAGCCAACAAACTTCATGTATTCTTGGCAGTAGAAACATCAACGCGAGCAGTACTAACTTGTAACCACTTTTTAAGGATACCTTTTTTAAGTATCCAGACGCTTTTTAGTGTCACAAAGCAGTCACGAATCCGTCACAAATTAGCATTCTCCTTAAACGAAGCATCGCGTTTACTGTAACACAACATTGACATCGAACCAAGAAACACTTGTTGCCCTTCCCTTGATGTCGTTTATACACAAAAACATGCTTTTTGTTTTGATTATAATTAGGGTTTGACAAACCCTAATGTTGCCGAATGTGACTAGTACCCAAAACAGAAAACTTGAACCTTCTTTTCTTCATAAACTCAACATCAAACACACCTTGTAGATCCTAGATCAAGAGCCCCATGGCTCTGATACCAATTGTGGAGATCGTTTAAGACTCATCTAGGATATGTTTTACAAATAATATAAATATGCAACAGAATATAAAGAACAGTATATTATCAAATAAAGTTTTTATTCTCATACGTTTCCACCTTGCCCCAATTTTATACCTTGGGACTACTAACTAACTATTAACTATCTAGCTAACTAACTATCATGTATACACATACGTTTTCTAGACTCTCATTGGAAGCACACTATGATACACACACGTTTCTGGATGCCTATAACCATATGCCTGATATCTCTTTATATACTAGAGATATCTAAGTTTACAAAGGATAAGAACAAATTACAAAAGATAAGAACAAATAATATCTTCATAACATATAATATTATCTTCTGTATCTTTATCTTCTTAAGGAGATCTTCTAAAATCTTCAAAATCTTCCATCTTTTGAAGAATTCTTCTTTTGCATTTAAGTCCTTTTGTTTCATTCTTTTATTCACTTTGTCTCATCAAATCAAGAATCCCAACACATGCAACAAGCATAGAGTTTACAGTCCACCAATCTTCAAGATTTGGGGACTCATCATCAGGTTTCTTCATCGTCCCATCAATAAAGATAAGTTTCTTCTTAGCCCGAAGCGCCGTTCTTATCGCCCGAGACCACTCTTCATAGTTTTCCCCTTTAAGTTGAACATGGGTAATTAAGTTTCTAGGATTATCGTTTGATGACAAGAAGTATGAAGATGATGTTTTTGTTCCACTAGCATCACCATTCTTTTTGCCACCATTATCATTTCCTCCGCCCGTCATTGTTTTATTTGGATCAAAAAATCATGGATCTGGTACCATAATAAATTTGAGGGTTTGAATGTTGATTTTATTCTCTGGCCAAAAGGCGTCTTATATAATACAATGTATAAGAGAGTCAATGGTTAAAACAAGTATACAATCATGTACTAAAATAAAACCTTTCTAAAATATGCTTCTTGATATATTTACATAATATATAATTATGATTCTAGTATCCTTTCCTAACAGAAATCATAATGAGATAGAGGAGGAAGCTCTTATAGGGTGTTTGGATGAACACATTCAGTGGGAACCACTATCGACATGAGTGCATAAGTACAAATACTGGAGTCTATAATTACCAAACAATGAGAGTGAATGGTTTATTAACAAATATGAGTTGCGCATATTAAATGATACGGGTAGCCCCCACAATTTTGTAGATATAGCAACTTCAAAGAAAGTAAGGTGTCATATAAGAAATAATTGTTCACAACAAGTATCTATGGATGGGGAAGGAGTCTTACTAGTAGTACTATGCATAATGATTTCACATGGACTCTACAAGGATAGAGAATTTCACTACCACGGTGATGTTTTTGCCACTTGGTGGTTGTGAATGTTAGTGGATTATTAGTTATAGCCTTGATTACTTGTATTGAGCTCGTTTAGTCATTACATTGTATTTATATTGTACTAGTTATAATACCCCGTGCACGCACAGGGTTTTTACATAAATTTTGTTATTATAGTGTTAATACAATATTGTGAGTTTGAAAGTTGCAATTAGAGAGTATACACTTATGTTGAGTCAAACTAAAATACTAAGTTGGACATTAACAACATCGAGCACTAACAGAAGCTACCATCTTAGAGTTTTGATCACGCAGTAAAGTAGCTTCTTATGCACATTATGATTGTTTGCTACTTGGTTCATCTTCATGATGTTTTCTTGATCCATCCGTCACTGAAATCTCAACTTGCTCTTCTTCCCTATTATTACTGACCTTACTTTCGATCCCATATATCTATTCTTCCTTAACTTCCTCAACATGATGCTCCCGGTAACTTCTTCCAAGATGTCTTCAGGTTGATCATCTAAACTTGAAGAATTAGCTTATAAGGTTCTTTCTTGATCCAGTAGCTCGACCTCGGAACTCATGCCTGCAAATTTCTTGTAATGAGGTTCGGAAAATGCCTTCTTTTGAGCCAACAAATTTGGTAGCAGCCTTTAAACCTAAATTTTTACCAATTAGAGCCCATAATGATATAATGATTTGGACCTCTATTGCTGGAAGAGATGCTTGCAGCATCCTGAAGCATTATTGATGAACCACATAAGCACTGTTATTACAGTTCCATTTTAGATAATACAAAAATTGCAAAAATCAAATATCAAAGAACCACCAAATTCTTTTTCGCAAATCATGAGAAGTCAAGAATATTCATATAACCATTTTATGAAACACTTTATATGCAGAATACTTTCCAAAAATCCATAAAAGCAATGTTAGCTTCATAACCACCAAACAATTAAATTTATCCTTATACCATATCTTAAGTGCACTCTCTAGTTTCAAACGGGCCAAACAAACCTTTTTTAGATTATTTTAAAAGAATACTAAAAGGTTCATTATCATGGAAGAATTACTTCAACTGTGATCTGCAAGTCGTTAAAACCAACAACGGAATTCTTGCAAGTTAACAAAACAAAGCTATCTTACTTTCTCCTTCGAACCATGACATTTATACGACAACTGATTAGTGGCAAATATGCTATCAAATCATCTTGGAGGTCACTTTTAGTAGTACACTTACCACTCTATTTGGGTTATAATGAGTTCACCCTAATGTTATATTATTTTCATGACATATTTTTTTTCTTAAAAACAATGCAACAAACATACATCATTTGCCATCAGAATAGCCAGTCTTTTATATATCCCCATAAACTATTCAATATTTATAGTTCGAAGATGTGAAAGTTTATAGAGACATATGCACCTGAATACTCTTCGACAAACTCAGACCCTTTGAGAACATACTCGTTACCATTAGCAGGCAGAATCAACCCACCAGACCCTACTCATTATGCCACCTCTAATTATGACCTTCAGAAAGAGTGTTTTGAACATACAACTTTGCGGTTCCTGGATCCGAAGAATAAGATGGATGATCCGAGCTCAGTCCGAAAATCTCTAAATGGATCCAATCGGGTGTCTGGGCCGATCTAGAAGGAAGTCTGAAATTGGACATTCTTACATAAATAGGGGCCCAACTTAAATCTTGGCTTTCTGTCATAGCCACGACATTCTGAAAATAAACCATCAAGTTAAGATTACAATCATAGCAAATTTCAAATCGAACTATATTCAGCCACCAGTAAAGAAAATGAGCTAATACCTTCATCCATGTTGAACACTCTTTTGTGAAAGCGGGATGATGGTGTTTGCTCATACACTAATGCACAAGTTACATGAATCCTATTTGGCGCAAACCTAAAATATGAAATTCCTATTAATTTCAGATTTCCTTTAAAAATTATTAATATTTGCCAAAGAGGTAGTTGCAAAACACAAGACCAAATGAATTTTACTTTACTTGGGGAAAAGAAATAGAAATATATAACAGTTGTAAACTTTGGTGCACTAGATGCAAACAAAACACCAGTGGAGAGACGTAAGAAATGTATCATGAAAAGGTTGAAGGGTTTTTCCAAAAGAATTAGTATAACATGAAACAGGCCCATGTTCTTTTCCTTGCTTCAAATATAATCTCCAAAATAGTCTGGGATTTCATCATCACAATGAAAAATTACAATTTTCGCACGAGGCCTCTGATAAAGATACTTACTTTAATAATAAGAAAGTGAAAATACATCTAAATAGCCCCACTACAGATGCGTTTATAACAATATAAACCTTAATTCCATAAGAAATTTTGTAGACTAAGATCTCTCTTTGCTGAACATATGTTAATTTTTGGAGCGAGTGAAAATGCCATAAAAGATATATTAAAAAAATTAATCCGTTAAAAATATTAATATATGTAGGTAACCCCACAAAACTTAGTACTCATAAGTTGCGGAAATATACATTTTTTTACATTTTAAGGAACTTTGCATACTTTAAGGGACAACAAAATTATTATGTGAGACCGAGGGATATTTTGGTATCTACTCCAATGATTAGACCTACTTTAATGTATTTCCCTTATAATATTATTACCTCTCCTTCCCGGCCATTGGAATGCAAGTTTTTTTTTTATCTCAAATCGATAACATCACGAACGATAAACCTCATACGTGGGTCAGCTGTTGGTTGTTTTATAGCTCCCTTGAGTCCTAAAGTAAAGATCATAATTTGATTTGACTGTGGCCTCTGAATCGATTGTTCCCAACTGGTGTTATAGAAATGGAAAATCTGTCCTTTACATTTTTTTTCTCTTTACAAACTTCACCGCCAGTTCCTAACGCTCCTGTGGACCAATCCATAACAAAATGTTAAGATCACCTACTTTTTTTGAGAAAATACCCACCAGTAAAGAAAATGAGCTAATACCTTCATCCATGTTGAACACTCTTTTGTGAAAGCAGGATGATGGTGTTTGCTCATACACTAATGCACAAGTTACATGAATCCTATTTGGCGCAAACCTAAAATATGAAATTCCTATTAATTTCAGATTTCCTTTAAAAAATTATTAATATTTGCCAAAGAGGTAGTTGCAAAACACAAGACCAAATGTATGTACTTACTTGGGGGAAGAAGAAATAGAATAGTATATCAGCTGTAAACGTGGGGCACCAGATGCAAACAAAACACCAAGTGGAGAGACGCAAGAAATTTATCGTGAAAAAAGTTGGAGGGTTTCCAAAAGAATGATTTCTAGCATGAATCGAGGCCCATGTTCTTTTCTGCTTCAGTATGATTCTCCATAATAGTCTTGGATTTCACCTTTACAATGACAAAAGTGCCATAATTTAGCAGTGAGCCTCAGATAAAGATACTTACTTTAATAATAGAAAGTGAAATTTCATCTAAATATCCCCACTACAGATGCGTTTCAAACATAATGAACTAAAGTTTTAAGTTTAAACCGATATTATCCCTCTAATTCCATAAGAAATTTGCGGATTAAGATCTCTCTTTGCTGAACATATGTTGATTATTGGAGTGAGTGAAAATGCCATAAAAGATATATTAAAAAAATTAATTCCGCAAAATATGAATATATGAAGGTAACCCGACAAAACTTAGTACTCATAAGTTGCGGAAATATACATTTTTTTACATTTTAAGGAACTTTGCATACTTTAAGGGACAACAAAATTATTATGTGAGACCAAGGGATATTTTGGTATAAACTCATATGATTTAGACTACTTTAATGTATTTCCCTTATAATATTACCTCTTCCCGCCTTAGAATCCAGTTTTTCTATCTCAAATCGATAACATCACGAATGATAAATCCCATACGTGGGTCAGCTGTTGGTTATTTTATATCTCCTTGAGTAGATTAAAGTAAAGATCATTAATTCGCTTTGACTGTGGCCTTTGATCGAGCTGTTTCCCAATGGTGTAATTGAAATGGAAAATCGTCATTACATTTTCTTTCTCTTGACGAACTTTACCGCCAGTTCCTAGCACTCCTGTGGACCAATCCATAACAAAATATTAAGATCACCTACCTTTTTTTGAGAAAATACAATTTTTCAAACATAGTACGGTCAGAGACAAACCTGAACAATGTGATGAACGATCTTTTCTGGGACCATTTTCTGCTTCAATGGATCAAACGAATGTTTCCAAGAGTATGGAGTTTAAATTCGTCTTTATCGAATCAACTTTTTCAGACATGATTCGAGCATCCATATCCAACTAACCTATTAAATTACTAATCAATGTAAAGTTGAGAGGCACCAAGTTAACAGATTGAGCTAATCAAAAGGGAAGATAAATTAGAACTTACACGATTAGAGCTCATCCAAGAACCATGTTAACCTCAATTGCGCATAAAGATAAGAAGAACGATAATTCCTATAACCAAAAATGTAATTTTTTTAAATTAACTTTTTGAGACCCTTAAAAAATATATCAGAATATGTTTAAATCATGATATAGTCAAATATTGGCAGCAAAAGAACTCACCGACCATAGTGATGTATTAGACCCTTAAAAATAGCAATGTTAAGGCGCTTAAATTTAAATTAATAATTAAGAATTTGGTTGTTTGTACCTCGAGCATTGTAGGCATTTTCATGATCATTCCTATAAAAGAACTCACCAACATCATGATTGACCATAGTAATGTATTAGACTCGAATCATTTCATAAGCTGTCAAAAAAAATTAGAGAAATCAAATTACAGACGCAAATGTTTTTTTGGTAAGAACTATTCGCATAAAAAACAGACAATTAAATAATTATATCTAATTCATGACATATGTATATATTGTACCTGGAGGTTATTCGTCTTCATAGTAACATAGGCGACACCAATGTCATTAGTAAAACGCCAGCTGAATTACATGTAGGTACAATTTCTGAAACTTTAAACTGCATTGACCAAAAATGAATCCCGCTAACATAACAGTACAATGATTTTAGGCAACTCCTTTCAGGATATATGAAAATAGGATTGCTTCCTGTCAACATGTTCTCTTAATCTTAATCTCTAGCTCATATTTCACCATCTATAAACTTAACTAATAAAATTAAAGAGACATAGCACGTATACACTTCACATACTTGCTTGTTATGATTTCATAATGATTTGCTTGACTGAAGCATACCATACACTTTCCGATATGCTTTTCAGAAGTACTACATGAAAAGTAATATGGATCAACCATTTTTTTTTCTACACCAGAGCCACTCAAGTCATGCTTATATTTATCAAGAGATGCATAATAAACAATCGGACATACCAACCCATCGAGAGTGAGTTTGCTTGTTAACATCAAATGTAGTCATTTGTTCTAAACCGATGTAATAATCATTGATGTATGAATAACCACAAACATTTGTTTTTTTTTCTGAATCTGTCATAAATGTCTCAAAACTTCAGCATTGTAATACAATAATTTCTCATACATAAGACTGATTTTTAAAACTAAAAGCACAAAAAAAATTCCTGTGAAATTATGCATGTTTAGTCCTTGAGCATGGGCAAGAGCCATGATACTTGACAACTCTTGTCCATGATGCAAAAAAAGGAGAACTTAACTCCACCAAGCCCTCTGCCACCCAACAACCCATAAAAAGGTATATGAGTTTTAATTATGGATATCCTCAGTGATGTAATTATGTGGCAAAAACTGAATTACAACATGTGATTTTGAGAACCAGCTCGGTATGCAATGAGGATCTAACATGGGCATGGGTTTAATATCATAGTCGATTGGGAATACGGTTCAATTTCTAAACTAACCCCTTTTGGCGGATATAGAGGATCCTCAATCATGTGAATATAATGCCTGATTTTAAAAATCATATGTTCAAACGAAAAAGCTTTGATTATTCCATTCCAATTCCCAAACACTCCATCCAAACAACCTCTAAAATATATGACAAAAGAGTTTAGGGTCACATGACATGCTTTAACACACATTGATTCATTTTAATATGATGCAACAATTCAATGGCCAACCTAAAACAGTTGTAATTAACGGTGATTAGGTATAATTAACAGCCAAAAGTTAAACTAAAGAATAACAGTGATCAAACATAATGAACAGGTTCTAACAGTGATTAAGTCATATAAATAATCACAAATCTAAAGAATCATAATCATATAAGCTTAAAACGGAATAAAGGATAATACCTTGAATCAATTTGAAGAAACAAATATAGAGAAACTTAAAGGATGAATCGATTGATTGATTGATTGTTGGTTGAAAGATTCTGTGAGAATCGATTTGGGAATAAAGGGTGGTGTGAGACGTAAGTGTTTAAGGCTTGGAAGTTCTATTTCAAAGGGGGTGGTTTTGTTTGTTTCAGTTTTCACTTTAACCCCTATGTTCTTTGTCTAAGTACTCTGCCTTCCTTAAAGTTTTTCTTATTATACTTTTGACACATATATTTTTTTACACAATTTTATTGAAAAAACGTATGGAAACGAATTTTTATATATTTTGGCCAAATATAGAAGTAATTAGGGTTTTTTAATTAAATATGTTAAAAAAAATAAAAAATAAATAAATAGAATATTGCCTAATAAAGTATGATTTGATTTTTTTGAAATACGAATACCCCACTTGACGTTTTCCTTTACTAAATAAAAGATTTGGATTTCATTACTGATATGGGAATTACACAGTCTTACATGGTATCACAGCTACGATTCCTTAAAAACTAAATTACAAAATAAACTACCGTCACTTTATTCTCCAATCTTTCATTAATTTTTTTATTGTTATTATTTTCCTTTCATTCGCAAATAGTGGTGGGACATATTTGATTATTGGAGATTGCCCTAACTATTATGCATTTGCAAAACAAATCATCAGGTGGGCCAATTGCTTGCATTCATTTAATTTCAAGATTAGTCGTCAATTTCGTCGGTTCATCAAACAATCCGTCACTTTCATCATCAAAGACATGTTTTCGTTAAAAATATTTATCACAGTAATGGACTTTAGTTGAATGGGAGAGGCCCAACTTTTTCAGCTTACACGTGTCCTACAAAGACTAATAGCCTAATATTGTCGCTTACACCAAATGTTTCAAGCCCAACAGCATGTATACGCACAGTTGAGGCCGACTCTCGTATTAACTCATCGTTTTGGTGATGCTAGCTGGAACATGGATACATGTGCGTCTTCACAAAAAAAATTACATGAAAATAACCTTAGTGCTATTTTTAATAAAATAATTTATCCGTTTGTCTTTGTTGGTGATGGTAAATTCATACCCGTCACCAACACAGGCCATAGCTTGTTGCCAAATCATCATCGTCCACTTCACCTTCACAATATTTTAATTACTCCTCATATTGTCAAAATTTTAATTTATGTTCGTTAGTTTACCCGTGACAACAAAGTTTCGATTGAATTTGATGAGTTTGGTTTTTCTGTGAAATACTATTTGACTCTGCAATATTTTAATTACTCCTCATCTTTGTCATGCTTGTCAACTTTGCAAGGATGCGAGGCTTCCATTTTCAGTTTTTGATACTATCATTAATTTTGCTTTTTCATATTGTGCATTCGGACTTGGACTTGTGGACCTTTCCACCTCCAAGTCAAACTGGTATTAAGTATTATGTTATCTTTTTGCATCATTTTTCTCATTATTTGTGGGTATATCCATTGCGTACTAAGTTTAATACTTCTGCTAAAATTTATTGAATTTCGTTCTCTTGTAAAAACTCAATTTAATGCATAAATTAAAGTTTTTCGGTGTGAACATGGTGGTAAGTTTGATAACATCATTTTTCATAAATTATTTTTCAAACACGGCATCCATACACGTTTCTCGTGTCCCCGAACATCTCAACAAAACAGTAAATCCGAATGTATGATTCGAACAATCAA
>BQNB010064774.1:0-26028 GCA_026074375.1 Tanacetum coccineum | reverse complement strand
TAAAAGTATTGTAATGTGTGATATTGTTTAATGAAATATTTAAGTTAGTTCAAGGGGGTGTTATGGAAAATTAAAAGTGAGGCTCAAAAAGTGGTGTTAAAGTGGTGTTATGGTAACCTGAGTTTTTAGGGTGGTGTTAAAGTGGTGTTAAAGCTGATGTGGCACCCAAAAAATGATGTTATTGTGTTATGACACCTTGCACTCTAAGTATGTTTTGAAAACCACTAAAACACTTGTCGTTAACAATTATATGAATGATTACTTATCAAATTTATTTTAAATAGATAGTTGATGCTTTTTTTTTATTGTTGGTTCATAATATGGGTATTTTTGGCATTAATAGGAGCTGGAGCGGATCGCTGGAGCAGGTTGCTGGAGCTGATTGCTGGAGCTAGTTGCTGGAGCATGTTGTTGGAGCTTATTTTTACATGTTATTTTAACTAGCATTCCATTTAGTATCTTATTTTTTTTACATGCTCCCTTAAGCTGTGTCAGCCAAACGAGACTTATTTTTAATGATAGCTTATTTTTCTAAAAACAATAAGCTCATGCTATGATAAGCTATGATAAGTTCGCGCGCTAAACATACCCTATATCTATACCACTTAGAAAGCACAAATGTGTTTTTTTTAAACTAAAAAAACTTAAAAATAAGCAAACCTCTTTAAAACATAAATTCTTACATTAAAATTCAAGTAATATTGCTTTAATAAAATAATCATCTTAACTACATTTACACCATAAATTTCAAAAAAATGCAAGACAACTTTTGACAATATTTTTTAAATGAGTTTCTACAAAATATAAAATGATTTTCTATACAAAAATAAATAGGAGATTTTTTTTATTTACTTCTAACATTAATATTTTCTAAAAATTTATGCGTAAACTTTACTATATAAAACACAATATTACAACTTTTATTAATATTGTGTTACTTTATAATTGGTGAAATGAATAATCAAAATATCGCATGTGTAATTGTTTGCCGCAATAAAACCTCATTGTTATGCACAATTGCTCGTCTATTAGTTACATACACATGGTTATCCATTTTTCTTTATTTGTTTCAAACGGAAATGGGCAGGTTCGGCTCAAGCTTTTTTGAGGCCTAAAGCGATACTTAAGCTGAGGCCTTTTCGGTATTTTTTTGCTTAAGTTTAGCTTTTCGATTCATTGGATTAGAAGAACATCCAACTATCAAACCAAAAATACAATGAGAATCTAAAAGTTGATTTAATAGAAAAAAATAACATAAGAAAAGAAGATCATCACTTGATTTCGTATATCTCACACAAAACAGAAAACCCTCCCCTCCTATGGCGATCAGAAAAACGAACTAAACCTTATTTTTCCTCCAATCGTTTCTTTTAATTCTTCTTTTAATTCAATATAACATCAGTGTTTAGCATCTTAATCTTTGATTAGGTTTCTTAAACACCTGATTAGGGTTTTATTTTGATATATGTATTCTTGTTCTATGGAAGTCGGTTAGGTGATTTGTGGTCTATTAATTCGTGTCCTAGCTTGCTGCTAGGGCTATTATCGATTGAAGTTAAACGTGGATCTTCTATTTGTTTTTGTTTTACTGGCTTTTAGGGTTTCATGGAGAAGTTGGTTTCTACACGTGATAAAGAGGGGAATATGGGTCAGTGTAAAGTTGATGAGTTTAGGGCGCTTAGTGGTGAATCATCTAGGGTTGAATACCCTAGTTTTGGTGTTGCACAGGGGGTTTTGTTGGCCGGTACACATAACGCGATTAAGGAACTATCGAGGGAAATGTCTATTGGTCATGAGATTGTTTATTCTGTTAGTGATATCTCGGATTTCAATCCTGTTTTGATTAATGTTGTTCAGATTTCTTTAAAGTGTCACTTTTAACTCCGGTTGATATTGATAACTTTATAAGAGATCTTGACAGTGATAAATTTGAGGTTTGGTCGATGTTGACTAAGGAACAACGTGATGGGGTTATTGATATTGTTGGTGTACTATTAGACTCTCTACTTAGTAATGATAATGATATTACTAAGGAGAAGCCTAGTGATCCTATTGTACAATCGGTTGATATCAATCCTACTCCTACATCATATGTTGGAGCTGCTGGTGCAAGTACTATAGGTCAAGCTAAGGTTCATTCTAATTTTTGTACCTTGTAGGCTGAGCCTATATGTGATGGTGTTAACATATCTACCCCACGTAAGGTTGTTGAGAAGGTTAGTTTACATTTTGAACATACTTTATATGGGTACTTTATTGGTAAGAGAATTGCATTTTCGGTTGTGGAATACTTTGTTCAAAATAATTGGGCGAAACATGGGCTGACACGGATCATGATGAATAGCAAAGGTTTCTTTTTATTCAAATTTAAGTCACATGCTGGCTTAGAAGCTGTTTTGGAGGGGGCCCTTGGTTGATTCGTAAGTCTTTGATCATTCTCAAGAAATGGTCGATAGATACTAGATTGCTTAAAGAAGAACTGACTCGTATTTTGATATGGGTTAAATTGCATGATGTTTTTATTTGAAGAGGATGGTATTAGTTTGATTGCTACTTTCATTGGCAAACCCATTATGCTTGATTCATACACTAGTGCTATGTGTAATGATTCGTAAGGCCGGAGTAGGTTTGCTTGGTGTTTAATTGAGATAAACTCAGAGGCTGATCTCGTGGATGTTGTTACCATAGGTATCCCTTCCCTTACTGGGGAAGATTTCACTAAGGAAACAATAAGATTTTTAGCCATGTCCATGATCAATGCCCTAAAAAGGTGGTGAGTCCTTCTATTACTACTACTTCTAATGGTGTTACTTATGACGTTACTCCTACTGTTGTGATGCCTAATGATGGTTTCCAAACGGTGGGTAAAAAGAAGAAAAAAGGTAAAGGCAAGTCTACTAATGCTAGTCAGTTTGTTGGTCCCTCAGTTAAACATAATTTTAGATATGAGCCTAAGGCGGAAACTAGTCAACCAAAGAAGGGAGCTACTAATGTGGGTAATGCAACTAAATCGTCGCCTAAGTTGAAGTCTACTAATACTTCTTCTAAGGAAGGTAGTATAGCTACATCTAATTCCTATTCTGCTTTGGAAAATGATGAAGAGGAAGATGAAGAACATGTTGAAAATGTGTATGACGAATCGGCTAATTTATTTCCAACTTCAAAAGCAGGTGAAAGATCCTCTTTTACTGTAGGTGTTGGTTAGCTTGTTTAGTGGGGTTACTTGTTCTAGTTGCATTTCTTGTTTCTAGAGTTGTAAAGTGCTTATGGCATGTCATTAGCACTAGTTTTAGGTGTTTATCAAGCTGTTTAGCGTGAGGTTAATGTGGTACTTCAGCCACATTCCATCTGTACTTAACTATTTTTTGGATAATATATTTACCAGGGAAACTCTTTACCTAAAAAAATAACATAAGAAAAAGAAAACCAAACTTTCATTTCATTATAATCTATAAGCAAGGCTAAAAAACGAAGCACCACGAACGAGCCTTGTTCGTGCTCTCTAGTTTAAGTTTAATCGAACAAACGAAATAATGTGAGACGGACACCGGTGTTCATGTTTGTTTATGGAAAAATATCTTAATTTTTTTCGTTCATTAATAAACTATTCATAAATGATTCTTTAAAAGTGTAATTTGTTTACATTATTGGATAAAAGTCATTAGGATTAACATTGAATGAGCTCAATTTTTTTTTGGAATAACGAGGTCTTAAACCCGCGCGTTGAGGCAGGTGTTTGTAAAAGATAGTATGCAAACACACCCTGAAATCTGAGAAAGAACTAAAAAATAAGCAGTGTAGCCATCGGTTTAGCCATCTGACACATAAAAATGATACCATGTATTCCTAAATCCATTAGTTCTCTCGCTCTTTAACAGGAATCAGTCTCCTTAGCAGACATATCAGGCAAATTCACACTGTTTGGTTCTAGTTTGACAATAGCAAGAACTTCAAGACTCTTCATAACATCACTCCATACAGGCCGATCTACTAAAGCTCTCTTACTCGTATCCTTGTCCTCACTTTCTTTCTTACATTCATTCACAACCTTTTCTTCCTTAACTTTAGTATCTACATCACCACTTTGATGCAAGTCGAAAATTGTCAAAGATGCAACAAGTGGCTAGCTTGCTTTCGGTTTTGCATGTTGCTCCTCTTCCATAATTTAAACATGTTGCAACACTTTTAGTCCTCGTGGTGTTAACCGTTGGCTACGATGGTTCTCTAAACATAAATCTTCGTTTCTTAATCGGCAAATGGTCAGGTTTTGTCACTTAACTGACTTCCAAGAATAGAAGAGCCTTCTATATGCAGTTCAACGGACAAAATAAATTCATAAAATTTTCAAAAATTGAACTTATTTCCGCTTAAAGTATCAATCAACTTAAATAAGTCTTCACCTGAACCTTATCAGATTCAGAATTTGACATTTTCAACATCCACCACCGGCTAAAGATTTGATATTCGCCTTTTCAAGTACAAAAACCTAACAGAACTTCCATAACAGATTAAGTTTAGATAATTCATTGGGGGTTTTGTTTCATCTTTATATAGCTGGCTTATGACTCGTGTGGTTTTCAGCTTAAGTTTCATAAGCTCATCTTTTGTGGCTTATTTTAAAACTTTTTGGCTTATATAAGCTTATCATGTCATAATAAGCTTATATAAGCCAAAAAAATTTAAAAATGAGCCACAAAGAGTAAGCTTATGAAACATAAGCCGAAAATCACATAAGCCATAAGCCCACTGTCTTATGTGGTTTTCGGCTTAAGTTTCATAAGCTCAATTTTTGTGGCTTAATTTGAAGCTTTTTAGTTAATGTACATTAACTTTTTACTAAGAGTATTAATAAGCAAGAAAATGAACTTACAGTTTTAATATTATCAATCCCATTTACAAAAAAGGGAATAAGCATAACTCATCAGTTCATTCATATTCTCGTTAATGTACGATCTAGGCTGTTTCCCTCTCTTCCTTGAATCTTAGTACCCAAAAAGTCCTTCAATCTGGAAAATAGAAGAAAATTAGATAGTTGCCAATTGTTAATAGTGAATAATGTTGAGGGGATCGAAAGACAACATACATAATGCCCATTCCAAAGCAGTTCCTACTGCAACTGTCCGAACAAACAGACACTGCTTTTTCTCCAAGATCAATTGTTTTGGGAAGTTTCGCCATCACCATCGTCTGTACCATTAAGAAACATTTCTAAACTTGTAGACAATTATATAGCAGAGGCTGCTTTTGATGTGAGTTTGAAACCTATTCCATTTGTAGACTTCGGACAGGTTTCGTCCCTTTCAGTCAATTTAACCTATTCCATTTGTACCAATATCTTTTCGTTGGTCCGTCTGAGTTTTTTTAGAAAGAACAAACCAAATCGACCCATTCAAAAAAATGGGTGATTTCAGCTTAATTATACAAATATATATAACTTAATATACATATATATAATTAAAATCAAAATATCAAATAATGAGAGTGAGTAAGTATTCAGTAAGGTTTTTAATAAGATTACTTTTATCTAAAGTAAAATCCAAAACCTTCCCGAGTCGTATCCCGTCGAGGCGTGAATTTAAAATCGAGGTTAAGTTCGTGATCGAGGATGAATGAATGATCAAATTTTTTGATTTGGATTCCTATTTCCTACAAATAATTATCAAAAACAAATAAACACAAGTAAACAATTAAAGCAATTAAAGATTGGACCTAAAAACGTTAACGGGAATATAAAAAACGCGACTTAAAACCTGAATTATCAAATTTTAAACCTAAGAATGAAAATTTAATTTTTAAAGGTCCTAAATGATTAAAAATAATTTTAGAAAAAGGAATGAGTATTTTTTTTGACTTTATTTTAATTTATTATTTTAATCAAAATATTATAAAAATATAAACTAATTAAAAAAATACTGAAAAATTAATAAAATTACTATTGAGAACAATGCTAATCCTAAGAAAAATAAAGTGGGTTTCAACAACTTATGGAATAAGCCTGGAAATAAGCCTAAAAGGCTTATAGCTTTAAATTGGCAAAATGGAGTTAAATACAAAATATATCAAATATAATGAAAAAGACCCAAGCAGTTGTGTAAGTGTGGTGAGTGTAAAAAGTGTGGTTGAGTGAGGTTGAGGTCTCGGGTTCAACCCTTGAGACTTCCCTCAACTCCCAACATTTTTGTTTTGCAATTTTTTTTATGAAAAAGCTTTTAAAGACTAAAATAAGCAACTTTTGTGAAAATACTTTTGCTGAAAACCAAAAATAAGCTAGAAATAAGCAGAAATAGTTAACAGTTTCCACTTTTAAGCTTAAAGGCTTTAATTCTAACTCAGATTTGCAAATAAGCTTCTACAAGCTTATACTAAGATTAAATTAGCTACTGACCCTTGAAACCAACTTAATAAGCAATACTAAACCCAAAATAAGCAATCCTAATAAGCCAAAAGCTCAGAACAGTAATTAAGCTTTTTGACCCAAAACTAGATACAAAACAGCCTGAACATGCTCTTTTAAGCTTTAATTTTAAGCTAGTGGACTAATAAGCTAATTCTAAAAACTCAAAACAAATGAACTTAAACCTTTAAACTACTATAATAAGAAAATTTTAAGCATTCTGAACTAATGTAAATCTAGTTAAGACCTTCTGAATGTTGCTGTTTACACTAGGAATTAATATTTTTGGTTTTTTTTCAAGTTTTTATAAAACAACTAAAGTACTAATTAGCATCCTAAATTCGATATGAGAAATAAGCTCCTATCCTAAAATACCTTAAACAATTAATTTACCCTACAATCTACTAGTGCAACAAATTTTTCAGAAGCTAAAACCTACTTTACTACCCTATAAATTTGAGAATGAAAAAATGGAATTTTAATTTCAAACAAGCCTGAACTCCTTAACTTTATTGACAGTTTGATACCAAAACTAAAATATCAAATGAACACATAAACAAACTATCATTACTGCAATAGAACAACAACCAACATGAACACAACACTACATTAAACTAAATAAGAATTCTAAGCTCAAAAGCTAGTTTAAAAAACTCATCAAGTCGTGACAGATTCCAAAGTACTTGCATTGTTACCACCCTTAAAACTGATTTTATGAAACTTAAAAACTTTGAAAAAACAAATTAACACAACTTAAAGGCTTGTACATTGGCTTAGTGACCCAAAACAATTTAAAACATCATTTTGACACCATTTTGCCTCTTAACCCAACACGACCTTTAAGTATTGATTAACCTTTTAAGCTTAACTTAAACTGAAAAAAGCTAAGAATATAAAAACAGGATGATGAACACACAATATAAGGCTTTTAAGCAAATTTCAAAACTTAATAAGCACTTAATAAATAACGGCCTAACAGATTAAGCATATAAAAGCTAAAACTAACATTTTAAAATGAAAAATTAAACACATCAGATTAAAACATACGCAAACAGAAATAGCAATATACATCATTAATAACAAAACTAAGCAGTAATAAGCAATAAAATATGTCAGTAGAATAAGCAACAGTAAATACGCAAAAATTTTGAAAAGCATGAAAAACTTACATGACCCTTTGCCTTAAAACAAGGCTAAATGGCTCCTAGAGCTTATCAACAAGCTCTAGCTTGTTTTAAAAACAAGCTAGTATGGTCTTAAAAGCCCTTCTAGGTTTGGCTTTTCTTCCAAAATAAGCTGAGGTATTTGAGGGGTGAATTTTTATGAAAGTTTATTAATTACTTAACAGTTTTTATTGCTTTATGAAAACAGATTAAATAAGAGCTTAAACAAGAGCTTATTAGAACATTTTCAAAGCTTATAATGCATTAACATAAAGAAAACATATTTTAGCATAAACACTTGAAATTTCATTAAACCTTAAAACTTTTACAATACTTAAAGACAAGTTACAATAAGCTGATTAAAGACTAAATTAAGCTGAAAATACAATAAAAATGCTACTCTAAAATTACTTAAGACTAGATGCCCTAAAACTAAGAAACTAGTCTTCTATATATAGCCGAATAGAGAAGATTCTAGGTCTCGAGGGTGTGTTTCTTCTGTGAGAGGTATTGGGCGTGCTCTCCAAGCCTTCCAATCTCAGCCATTGAAACCCTCTTGTGCTTCTTTAAGCCCATCTCAGCCCTTGATTATGTTACACAGTCCATCACCCAATATCATTCATAAGATGCCAGCTGATTTGTATCTGGGGAATATGTTAGTGGGATTGAGTTTGATTTGTCGGTTTGCAGGGTGAGAGTGACAGGGATGGTGAATAGTGTGGGGTTTTGGTGTGAATTGGGATTTAGGGTACTGTTAGATTAATTTGGAATGAGTGTTAGGAAAAAGGACTAAGGGTGTTAAGGGTTAAGGGATGTAGGGGTTAACTGTGTAAAAGTTAGGGACTAGCAGTGTTAGTCCCTATGGACTAACGATGCAAAGGAGTTAAAAGGGTAATGGGCTAACAGGGTTATGTGTATTTGGGATTTTGGACTTTTGATCTTGGGCCGGTTTAGGATTGTTTTGGATTAGACTTTATAGACATATATGGCTTATAGATAAAGCTTTATGGGCTGACCCAACCCATTAAATGGGGTGCGGGTTAGTCCATTTAAGATGCACATGTCTTTGGCTTTGACTTTTCATGCTCTTTTCATTCCCGTGCTCTGTTTTGTCGGTTTTGGCTTCGTTTTTGTCCTTTAGTGAATATCTGATACCTACACAGTATACAAAGCAAAACAAACATATATTTGGCATTTTGTGTCCGTTTTTGGTCATTTAAGCTCGTTTTTATAGGTAAAATGTATGCGTAATTAAGCACATACCAAAAATCCCTCTTATACTCAAACTATTGTCTGTCCTTGACGCAATGCCAAAATCACTTTAGAAAACCAAGAATCTCAATCCCCCTCGACTAATTACCTCAAAAAGTAGCTAAGTGTTCATCAAAGGGAATTAAAGAATCATTAGTTATGAAAAGTCTCGTTTTGACCATTTTTATAAATCTACACTAACTACCACATATATTTTTAAATATTTTTCCTTTTTCTTTTTCTAACTAGAATGTCTAGACTTTCGTTATTTTCATAACCTTTCGGGTCATAGAACAAGAAGCACTTCAATCCTAAAATGCCCAAAAGGATAAATTCATCGTCCCCGATTTTTCACTTGTCCCAAACCAAGCTTAAAAACGAAATCACCGTTAAATATAAGTTAAGATGCTAACACTACTCATACTTGTAACTTGTGAAACTTTTCACTCCCGACAATTATTATATATTATGTGAATGTGCTTATTTTGAATTTTAACCATGGATCAACCCTTTTAAGAAAATTGTAATATTTTCTATGTTTTTTTTTTTTTTTTCACATCCACGACACCGGGCCAAGAATTATGATTTTGAAGGCGAGATCATTCCATGGAGTGACTTTCTTCTCGGCACATCCCAGCCGAGACCGGCTTAGGTGACCAGGCTTTTGACACCCCACAGTAAATAGTATTGGAACTCACGGACCTTCAGTTTCAAAAACTCTTAGGCTTCCCGTTAAACAAAAAAAAATATTTAGAAAAACCACAACTTAAAAGAAATATTATTAGTTCAAAAGCATATTTAAATGTAACAAAAAGAGATTTTCCCTATATTTATTAAATCACACATATTACACTTAATAATAATATACATCCATTAAACTAAGAAAATCCCGAACTTTTTAGAAGGCTGCAACATCGGTTGTGAGGCCGGCAAGATGTATAAACATTTCATTACCCCCAGTTTTTATCAAGGTTCAAAAATCGTGAATCGTATCCGGGCGGTCCTCGACCACCTTGTAGCTTGTAATCGGTCAAGGCGGAAATTAATTGGTGATTAATTAGATTGGCATTTTTGGCAAAATTTGGGTATTTTCGGCAAGTTTTGTGTATTTCCGTCGAGTTTTAGATATTATTGGCAAGTTTTTTTTTCTAAAAAACAACTTGTAATAGATTTAAACAGTTAATACAAGTGATCCAACGACAAATTTTACGTGAGTTTAGGTACTTCCGGCAAGATTAGAAGGTTTCCGGCAAGTTTGACCACCGTTGACCACCGTTGATCGCCGTTGACCACGGTTGACCTATTTGTTTGACCCCGTTAACAATTAAACGGCAAGGTTTGATGTCCTTAGTAGCGTCTATCGGTGATTAATCGCCTGTAGACCTTGTTTAGCAACACTGATTTTATTTTATTAATTATTATTTTACCGTCATTTATTTTTCATCAATTTTTTTACACTTTATATTACCACGATATAGAGAAAATTTCTTTTTAGAAAATTTAAGTATAAATTTGAACTAAGACTAAATAAATTATTGTTATCGACTATACTTCAAAAATCGTTGATTAAGTATTAATTCGAAAATACACTTATTATTTGTCCGGTATAGAAGATTATGGAGAAAAAGCCAAAACTACACTTATGATCTCTTAAGTTTTCCAACTAATTCCGTTGCTTAGCATCTAATCATATTAACTCTATCATTTCTCGTTCTTCCAGTACGTAAAATCTTTTAATAAAAAGATCCCGCGAAATGCTTAGTCAAATAAACTAGCTTAGACAAGTTTATAAAGGTTAGAGGTGACTAAGCTAGAAGCTTAACACCTCGAATCGAGTCAAAATTTATTCTTATTCTACCCAGCAGGAAATTCAAACATTGTGATAAAACACTTATTTTATTTTTGAAAATTTTTAATTTTTTTCATTTTTTTTGGTATTTTGGTGGAAGCGAAAGGAATTACGTGAAAACAAACGACTGCAGGCACCAATCAAATCGAAGATCCCCCCATACTAGAACTGAACAATGTCCTCAATGTTTTAAGAAGGTCTCTACGTAAATCTAAAGCCGTTTATTAAGTATGCTCAAAGATAAACGTTAGTCGATAAGAAATTTAGATATTGATTCCCATAATATATGCAAAGGAGTTTGAAGCACGATGAACTAAGGACAAAAACCACGAGCAATGAGATTCTTCAAATCGAGCAATCCTGACATACAAAACAAACACAAAACACGAAAAGGAAGAGGCGAACCTCCTCACGGTCACACAATTCATTACACTCAATAATAATTAAATTAGGATAAGCAGAGTTGACCACCTCACAAGCGCTGTTTATTAAAGAGTTACTAAGCTGACTCGTCCCGGAATTTATTGTCCCATAGGGGAAGGTTTGGAGATTCGGAACAACCATGGGTGGTATGTCCCCTCTAAAATAGTGTTTGACTCTATGATCGTTCACCTTAAAGTTTGATCCGTCGGTTTGAGATAACTCAACGGTACCATAAGGGAAAACTTGAGCAACGGTGAACGGTCCGGTCCAACGGGTCTTGAGCTTGCCCGAGAAAATCTTTAATCGAGAGTTGAAGAGAAGAACTCGATCACCAACGTTGAAAACGCGGTTTTTAATCTTGGAGTCATGAATCTTCTTTGTTTTCTCTTTGTAGATTAAAGAGTTCTCGTAGGCTTGATCCCGGAGTTCATTTAATTCATTCAATTAAACTTTCCGGTGATCACCCGCAGTCTTAAGATCAAAATTGCAATGTTTCAAGGCCCAATAGGCCTTGTGTTCAAGTTCGATAGGAAGTGACAATCTTTCGTACACTAAGCTTATAAGGTGAGCACCCGAAAGTGTTTTTGAAAGCGGTAACGAAGGCCCACCAAGGCTCATCTAACTTAACGGACCAAGAAGCACATTTTTCTCCTACGTCCATTCCAAGATACGTTTCAAACTACGATTGGAAACCTCAACTTGCCCACTTGTTTGTAGGTGATACGCGGTGGAGAGACAGTGAGTAACTCCGTATTTAAGCATGACCTTTGAGAACTGGTCATTGCAAAAATGGGTACCGCGATCACTAATGATAGCACGAGGGGTCCCAAATTGGGCGAAGAGAGATTTTAAAAAATTACAAACAACTCGGGCGTCATTGGTGGGGAGCGCTTTTGCTTCAACCCATTTCGACAAGTAATCGATGGCCACGAGAATGTACTTGTTCCCTTGAGAAGACGGGAACGACCTCATGAAATCGATGCCCCATACGTCAAAGATCTCGCACACTTGAATTGCATTTTGTGGCATTTCATCTTTTTACGAGATTTTGCCTTGACGTTGACAAGCGTCACACCGTGTGACCAAGTCATGGGCATCTCGGTAAATAGTAGGCCAATAAAAACCAGAATCAAAGACTTTTTTAGCGGTGTAGTTGGCACCATGATGTCCCCCGGTGGGTCCATTATGGCAAGCCGTGAGGATATCAACGGCTTCTTGGCCGTAAACACATCGTCTAATCACTTGATCCGCACCAATTCTAAACAATTAGGAATCGTCCCAAAAATAAAGCTTCACATCTTTGAAGATTTTTTTTTTTTGGGACAACATCCCTTTCATAATAAAATTCCCCGCATGGTAGTTTGCAATGTCGGCAAACCATGGGGTACTAGAATCACCACGAAAGGTAACCATACCAAGAGTCTCGAGAGGAAATGTTTTGGTAATTTCTTTGTTCTCGAGAACATCTTGGTGGGGATTCTCAAGTCTTAATAAGTGGTCGGCCTCATTTTTTATCACGAATAATGACATCAAATTCTTTGAGTATGAGAATCCACCGGAGCAATCTCGGTTTAGCATCTTGCTTAACAAGAAGATATTTGAGAGCCGAGTGGTCCGTATACACTATGGTTTTCGACAAGACTAAATAAGGCCAGAATTTCTCGAAAGCATACACGACGGCTAATAATTCTTTCTCCGTCGTAGTGTAATGTGCTTGAGCATCCGTCATGGTCTTACTAGCATCGTGTATAGGCTGAAAATGTTTGGTCTTACGTTGCCCCAAGACTGCACCTACCGCGTAATTACTAGCATCACACATAATTTCAAACGGTAGGTCCCAATCGGGGGCAACTAAAATCGAAGCTTCGGTTAGTTTCTTCTTAAGTATATTAAACGATTTGATACACTCTTTAGAGAAGAAGAACGGGGTATCTTTTTTAAGAAGACGGGTCATCGGCCAGGCGATTTTAGAAAAATCTTGAATAAATCGACCATAAAACCCGGCGTGACCTAAAAAACTTCGGATGCCTTTAACGGAAGTTGGATCAGGGAGTTTAGCTATAACATCAACTTTATCTTTGTCAACCTCAATCCCGGACTTTGAAATCTTATGTCCTAGAACAATGCCTTCTTTTACCATAAAATGGCATTTCTCCTAATTTAGAACTAAATTAGTGTCTTCGCACCGTTTGAGCATTTTGTCTAAATGGGAGAGGCATGAAGAGAAAGAATCCCCGAAGACCGAGAAATCGTCCATAAAGACCTCCATTGTTTCCTCGATCATATCGTGGAAAATGGCCATCATGCACCTTTGGAACGTGCCCGGAGCATTACATAAGCCGAAAGGCATGCGTCGGTAGGCAAACGTCCCATAAGGGCAAGTGAAGGTGGTCTTCTCTTGGTCTTGCGGGTCAATAGGAATTTGAAAGTATCCCGAGAAACCATCTAGAAAACAATAGTATTCGTTTCCCGCGAGTCTTTCGAGCATTTGGTCCATAAACGGTAACGGGAAATGATCTTTACGAGTGGCATCATTTAACTTATGTATCAATCTACACGCCATCCCGTAACTAATCGATGTAGTGTTACAACTCCATTATCTTCATTTTCAATTATGGTCATACCACCCTTTTTAGGCACATAATGAACGAGCCTAACCCACGGGCTATCCGAGATAGGGTAGATCAATCCGGCATCAAGGAGTTTGATAACTTCCTTTTTGATAACCTCATGAATTTTTAGGTTAACCCGTCTTTGATGTTGAATTTCCGGTTTAGATTCATCCTCCATTAATATTTTGTGAGTACAAAATTGAGGGTTCAATACCCTTTATATAAAGATTTTCCAAGCATGGCACGCTTGTTAACTTAACACCTTTTAGAAGTCGAAAAAAAACCTTCTCATCTTCTTTTAAGTCTTTAGTCAATAATAAAATGAAAAAGGGTAGTTTATATCGTACCCTCCAAAATGGCCTACTCAAGATGAGAAGGTAGATCTTGAGCTCAAGGCTCCGGAGGATCATCAATTGAAGATTTTACGATTTTAAGTACCCAACATGAAGTATCTTTCGGAGGGAGAGAGATGATGGATGATCCATTTAATAACTTTTTGAGTAGAAGAAGGCCTCCCTCCGGATCAAAATCCCATCATTATTCCTGGTGGAATGAAACCATTGTAAACAAGCTTCGTTTCTTCCAAAATAAAGTCTCATTCCTCAAAAGGATGATGAGAGGGGACAGAAGTAGAAAGGATATGATCTAAAGCGAGTGTGATTGCCACTCGTAAAACTATCCGAGAAATCCGAGCACTCTGAGCTACTCCACACAAGCTACGATCGATGACACCGATAGTCGATTAATCGACACAACATCATTGTAGGAGATCTCCGAAAAGTTGACCAACTTTAAAGGTTATGGCTTCATCATCAACTTGGAGAGTTAATTCTTCACCATAAACATCAATCAAAGCACGTGCCATCCTCAAAAAGGGTCTCCCAAGAATTAAGGGAACCCGAGGATCGACAATATAATCAACGACTATGAAGTCGGCCGGAAAATGGAACTTTCCAACTTTTACAAAGACATCTTCGGCAATACCGGATGGACTAGTAGTCGATCGGTCTGCAAGTTTAAAAACATTGTGGTAGGAGTAAGATATTGGGGAGTGAGAGCTTCTCCATTGAAAGAGGCATCAAGTTGATGCTTGCACCACATCAGCCAAGGCTAAGCAATACACTAACTCTGGAAAAATCACGATGGAAATAAGAAATTGCCAGGGTCTCTAAGTTTTTCGGGGAAACTTTTTTAGGATAACCGCCGAACAATTCTCATTCACCGGTGTTTTAGCTAAGTCAAACAATTTTTCTTTGTTATTAAGAAGACTTTTAAACATTGAAGCAATTTCGGCATATGTAGAAGAGCATCCGCGAAACTGAGCTCGAAATGTAATTCCCTAAAGATTTCAACAAATTTCAAAGCTAGATTATCATCTTTTTCACGGAGCTTTTGTTTGTTGGCTCTCGAAGGATAAGGTATAGACGGTTTAGGCTTAGGAGCAACAACGGGCTCATCAATCGGAGCTTGAATTTGGACTACCAGAGGTTGGATGTTTTTGGTACTCGGTTGCACCGTATCCTTTGTCACCTCGGGTTCCCGTTCCACCACCTTGGGAAGAGGTGGAATTGGAGGTCCATCATAAGAAATACCACTTTGGGTGGTGATTGCTTTCAATTCACATCTCGGGTTAGCATGGTATTGGCTAGAAGGGTCCGAACCATGAGGAAGAAGCGGGATTCATTTGGATAAAAAAAAAAAAACAAGCCATTATATTCTACGCTTTATTGGTTTGATTTGACATTGAAGTTTGTATTGAAGTTTGTATTTCATTCCTCAATTCATTTGTCACATTATTAATTTGATTTTGCATGGCTTTTATATTAGTATCAATTATCTTCTTGTAATTCGACAATTCATTCGAATGAGCAACTTGAGTTTGCTGAATCGACTTGATAACTCAGATTTCCTTGATTAAATCCCTTTGTTTTGATTAACCTTGATTGTACCGTTTGATTATTTTGCACATTCGTGTTGAGCAAAACCCGTGGTCGAATTTGGTTAGCCATACTTTGAGGACTGTATCCGATATTTCCCTGATTATAGTTTACTGCAGCTGCTGAAACATATCCTTGAATATTATCTCGATATTCCGGAAAAACGTTGCCATCTGTGGCAAGACATTGGTGGTAAGGATGCGGTCCACCACAAGTAACACAAATTTCCTCAACCGCTTTCACGGAAGCGGAAGAAGAAGATTTTTGATGAAGCATAGCCTTAATGGCGTCGACAAGAGCGACAATCTACGAGAAAAGGGGTATAAAAGAAGGAGCATTCTACTCACTTTTGAAACATCAGGTTTGTTCCGTGAGTTGCAAACTTTTGACTTGTTTTCAATAATTGTCAAAGCATCCAAGGAGTGAGTTTAGTCAAAAAGATTACACCGCGGGCGCATCAAAGATCTATGATCGTTAGGGTTAAAGCATTGTAGAAGGTATCAAGTTGATGCAACTTGTGAAACCGTGATGTGGGCATGCACGAAGGAGATCCTTGAAACGGTTCCATGCTTCACAAAATGATTCATCAAAACGTTGTTGAAAATTCATAATTTCATTATGGAGATTTGTAGTTTTGCAGGCGGAGACAAGAATTGGTTAATAAACTTGGAAACAAGATCTTCCCAAGTAAGAATAGAACGAAGGGGTTCTTTTTCGAGCCAAATCCGGGGTGCCCCCTCGATAGAAAATGGAAAAAGTATAAGCTTAATTGACGAATTAGGCACATCTCTATACTTAATTGTGAAAGTAATCTTGTTAAGCCAACGAATGTGAGCATCTGGATCTTCTTTCTCAAATCCGTAAAATTATTTTGAAGTTACAAGATTTAGAAGACCATGTTTAAGCTCAAAACTCTCCGCGAGAATAGCGAGAATAACAATAGCATCTCCGTAACCCTCGGTGGGTGCTTGAAGTAATTCCACCATAGTACGTTGATCAGCCATCGTAACTACGGGATTCTCTTCAAGAGAAAATGGTTTGACTCTTTGTTTAGAACGTCTACAATTACGACGATTCGAAATCGTAGAAGTAGGATTCGTTGAAGGTTCACTAACGAATTTTGAAGAAGAGCGAGTTTGCATACACTAAGAACAAAACAAAAGAAAATAAAAAAAAGAAAAATATTTTTGTAACCAATAATCAAACAAGTGTACGGTAGCTCTCTAGAAAACGCACAAAGAAGCGGAGAAGCGGAAAAGCGCGAAGCTATTAAAAACCTTCTCCTTTCGGGTCGAAGTTCGTCGGATCAACCCTCCTTATACCTATCTTATAGTTTGTAATCTAAAGGTGAGCCGAATTCACAAGTGACATAACAGTTGATTTTGTTGTTTTTCAATTTTTTATTTTGAAATTTTTGATTACTTGATAATAGAAGAAAATATTCACAAATGAAAGTGATAACTTTACGGGGAAGGGTCTTAAAACACAAATCTTCAAACGTAAACACAATAATCGTTTCACAGCCTCCCCGGCAACGGCGCCAAAAATTGATTTCAGCTTAATTATACAAATATATATAACTTATGTTAGCCTTAAAATATGGTGACAAACACGGAATTACATTAGTTCATATATATTTAGACACATAGGGACTAATAATGACAAGCTACGATAGTTGTGTGTTACTAGGACTATAAATACCCCCTACATACTTCCATGGAGGGGTGAAGCTCACTTTTGTAAAAGTGTGTGTGTGTTTTTCTCTCAAAAACACACACACTCTTCCCATCTTATCTCTTTTCTCTCTAAATAATATGGATACTTTTCTTTTCCATTTTACCAAGCCTCCGGATCCGATGTTTCAAGAGGTGAATGTGAATATACAATTGGCACAAGAGCAATAGGGGCATCCGTGTTGTTTTATCTACTGATTGAATGTGTTAAAAACAAGATCCAAATCGTGGCTTGGTATTTGTCAATTTTTTTGTCGAAAAATGGCAAGAAAAATCAAGATTTGATCTTTGTTGTGGTTAAAAGTGTTAAAGATTTGTACTTTTTCGGGCTAGATCACTTCCTGCATCATTACAAGTTGGTTTTTAACATCGATTTCGTAGCTACAGAAAGTTTAAAGATTTTTTCTTGGCTGCGTTTTGACTAAAAAAGGGTGTTCTTCGTTGCGTTTTGACAATCTTCATGTTGCGTTTTGACAATTTTCATGTTGCGTTTTGACAATCTTCATGTTGCGGTTATTGACCATTGCGTTTGACCAAGACTCGTTGCGTTTTTGACCAAGCCATTGTGTTTTGATTCAGTTTCATTGCGTTTTGATTGCAGTTGCATTTTGAAGACAACATTGCGTTTTTTGATAAACGTTACTCGCCTAATTTTTTTATTCATTTCGTTTTTGATCAAGATAGAGTGCGTTTGATTAGTTGGTTCTTGTGTTTTGACTAAAGTCATTGCGTTTCTGACCAGTCGATCCGCGTATCAGGTGGGCATGTGACCGCCTTTGGCTATGATCGAATTTGGAATATTATAAATCAAAACAAGAACAACATACTAACACCACAATCAAGAATCAAAACTCATAAAATACAATCAACCATAACAACACACCACAATAAGGGGGGGGGGGGGGGGGGAAAAAAAAAAAAAAAAGTACAAACATCAACAAAACTTAACCCCAAAACGATCCTGAAAAGATTCACTTAAAGACAAAAATGGCTAGAGATTCGGATTACGATGACATGTGATCACGGAGTTGATTTGGTATCCCTTATTTGCAATTGAAGTTGGATTTCACAGAGACGTCTACTTATTTCATCATCGAGACTTTCTTCTATTTTCTGTCGATTGATGACTTGCTTGAACGTATACAATTATGATTAAGAATTGGATTATCTAGTTTCCAGCGGTCAAGGGGTGGTTGGATGAAGACCTGGACAACTATCACTAAAGGATTACGTTGTCGTACTCAGTGTTCACACGCAGATGTCGATGTGGATAATTTCAAGAGTGTGTACCTCTTATACTTTGATGGAGTATAAGGCACTTAGAGGATTTTTCTTCTGCATCGATCTTCAAATCACACAATAGTGGCAAGATTAAGTAACAAATTTGGGGGATTTTACTCAGTTTCAAGTTTGATATATTCGGGTTTACATTCACCAAATGATCACGACAATACCAGCAGAATACGAGGGATTGGTAGTTAGCCAGAAGTTTAAAGTTGAGATGTACTCAAACACTTCTCACGGTATTTTGTGCTATTCCAAGACAAAGATACTTCACAGTCCTAGAGCAAAATCTTCAAAGTATCTTCGATGACAGTCATTCTAAGAACCTTGATTAAACAAGTGTTCTTGATTCTTGCTTCATCTCCTCTACGGTTTCTGAAGTCAAGAGGGTAATGATTCTTTTGTTTCAAGATTTGTGCTTACGACAAGAACTTCTCGAGTATATGAACGTACACGACAATGATGCTTCCGAGAGTTCGCAACCATCATGGGGGAAAATGTGTACATCCGGGACTTAATTGACTTTGATGTTACCATGTCAACTTCTAGGGGGAAGTAGTGTATACTACTTCACTAAGAATGGTTTGTGAAGTATTCTACAAACATGAGAAGAACAGATGCTGATTTCTCGCATGCACCCCCGAACAAATATTCACCAAGCCCTAATGACAAGAAGCAGTGGTCGTTAGTGTGGTTTGACTTCTACAAAATTCCGCTGTGCACTTTGATGACAAGTAGAAGATTGTTCAAGCTACATCAATGTTTCAGAATCTGCTCAAGATAGGGATGTTGGTTTGGGGGGAAGCTGATTCAGAAACTTCGCCAAAAAGAAGTCTATGAAGAAAGCTTTTCAAGACATGCTGCATGAATTGGGGGGAAGTTAATCCAACTCATGCATACTACAATGGTTCCAGAACAAGTAAAGACAATGAAGATCCAAGCTGGAATACAAGTTTCAAGACCAGGAGAACTCAGAAGACAACTTCAGCTTTGGAAGAGCTTTGGAAGACTTTACTTAATTGTATTTGTACTTGTTAGGAACATTGTAAGTAATTCCGTATATGTCCACATATTGGGGGAAGATTGTTAGCCTTAAAATATGGTGACAAACACGGAATTACATTAGTTCATATATAGTTAGACACATAGGGACTAATAATGACTAGTTGCGATAGTTATGTGTCACTAGGACTATATATACCCCCTCCATACTTCCATGGAGGGGTGAAGCTCACTTTTGTAAAAGTGTGTGTGTGTGTTTTTCTCTCAAGCACACACACTCTTCCCATTTCATCTCTTTTCTCTCTAAATAATATGGATACTTTTCTTTTCCATTTTACCAAGCCTCCGGATCCGTTGTTCAAGAGGGTGAATCGTGATAACAACTTAATATACATATATATAATTAAAATCAAAATATCAAATAATAAGAGTGAGTAAGTATTCCGTAAGGTTTTTAATAAGATTACTTTTATCTAAAGTAAAATCCAAAACCTTCTCGAGTCGTATCCCGTCGAGGCGTGAATTGAAAATCGAGGTTATTGAATGATCAAATTTTTGATTTAGGATTCTATTTCTACAAATAATATGCAAAAACAAATAAACGCAAGTAAACAATTAAAGCAATTAAAGATTGGACCTAAAAACGTTAACGGGAATCTAAAAAACGTGACTTAAAACCTAAATTATCAAATTTTAAACCTAACAATGAAAATTTAATTTTTAAGGGTCCTAAATGATTAAAAATAATTTTAGAAAAAAAGAATGATATTGTTTTGATATTTATTTTATTTATTATGAATTAAAAACCGTTTTAATCTAAATATTAAACTAATTAAAAAAAACTAAAAAATTTACGAAAAGTACTTTGAACTATGCTAATCCTAAGAAAAATAAAGTGGGTTCAACAGCTTTATGGAATAAGCTAGAAATAAGCCTAAAAGGGCTTATAGCTTAAACTGGCAAAATGGTGTTAAATATTAAATGTATCAAACTATGAATGAAAAAGACCCCAAGGCAGAAACTGGCAAAATGGTGTTAAATATTAAATGTATCAAACTATAAATGAAAAAGACCCCAGGGCAGTTGGTAGTGTGGTGTGTGTTAAAAGTGTTGGTTGAGTGAGGTTGAGGTCTCGGGTTCAACCCTTGAGACTTCCCTCAACTCCCAACATTTTTGTTTTGCAATTTTTTTTATGAAAAAGCTTTTAAAGACTAAAATAAGCAACTTTTGTGAAAACACTTTTGCTAAAAACCATAAATAAGCTTTTAAAAACCATAAATAAGCTAGAAATAAGCTAAAATAGTTGACAGTTTCCACTTTTAAGCTTAAAGGCTTTAATTCTAACTCAGATTTGCAAATAAGCTTCTACAAGCTTATACTAAGATTAAATTAGCTACTGACCCTTAAAACCAACTCAATAAGCAATACTAAACCCAAAATAAGCAATCCTGATAAGCCATAAGCTCAAAACAGTAATTAAGCTTTTTGACCCAAAACTAGATACAAAACAGCCTGAACAGGCTCTTTTGAGCTTTAATTTTAAGCATTTTGAACTAATGTAAAGCTAGTTAAGACCTTCTGAATGTTGCTGTTTACACTAGGAACTAATATTTTTGGTTTTTTTCAAGTTTTTATAAAACACTAAAGTACTAATTGCAGCCCTAAATTCAGATATTGAAATAAGCTCATATCCCTAAAATAAGCTTAAACAGATTAAGTTTACCCTACAATCTACTTGTGCACAAATTTTCAGAAGCTAAAACCTACTTTTACTACCCTAAAATTTGAGAATGAAAAATGGAATTTTAATTTTCAAAAGCTGAACTTCCTGAACTTTTTGACAGTTTGATACCAAAACTAAAATAACAAATGAACACTTAAACAACTTTCTTCTACTGCATTAAGAAACATAAACAAACATGAACTCAACACTAAATTGCAACTAATTAAGATCTAAGCTCATAAGCAGTTTAAAAACTCATCAAGTCTACAGATTCAAAGTACTTGCAGTTAACACCTTAAAACTGATTTAGAAACTTTAAAAACTTTTAAAAACAGATTAACACAACTTAAAAGGGCTTGTTAAAGTTGGCTTAGTGACCCAAAACAATTTTAAACTCATTTTGACCCATTTTGCCTCTTAACCCAAACACTCCTTTAAGTATTGATTAACCTTTTTAAAGCTAATTTAAACTGAAATAAGCTAAGATTATTAAAAACAGATGATGAACACACAATATTAAGGCTTTTTAAGCAAATTTCAACAACTTATAAGCACTTATAAATAAGCTAACAGATTAAGCAGTATTAAAAGCTAAAACTAACAGTTTTAATGAAAAATTAAACAAATAAGATTTAAACATTAAGCAAGCATGAAATAGCAATATACATCATTAATAAGCAAAACTAAGCAGTAATAAGCAATAAAATAAGCAGTAGAATAAGCTAACAGTTAATAAGCTAAAAATTTGAAAAATGAAAACTTACAAGACCCTTTGCTTAAACAAGGGCTTAAATGGCTCCTAGAGCTTATCAACAAGCTCTAGCTTGTTTTAAAAACAAGCTAGTATGGTCTTAAAAGCCCTTCTAGGTTTGGCTTTTCTTCCAAAATAAGCTGAGGTATTTGAGGGGTGAATTTTTATGAAATTTTCTTAATTACTTAACAGTTTTTATTGCTTTATGAAAACAGATTAAATAAGAGCTTAAACAAGAGCTTATTAGAACATTTTCAAAGCTTATAATGCATTAACATAAAGAAAACATATTTTAGCATAAACACTTAAAATTTCATTAAACCTTAAAACTTTTACAATACTTAAAGACAAGTTACAATAAGCTGATTCAAGACTAAATTAAGCTGAAAATACAATAAAAATGCTACTCTAAAATTACTTAAGACTAGATGCCCTAAAACTAAGAAACTAGTCTTCTATATATAGCCGAATAGAGAAGATTCTAGGTCTTGAGGGTGTGTTTCTTCTGTGAGAGGTATTGGGCGTGCTCTCCAAGCCTTCCAATCTCAGCCATTGAAACCCTCTTGTGCTTCTTTAAGCCCATCTCAGCCCTTGATTATGTTCACGTCCCATCAACCAATAAACATTCATAGGATTGCCAGCGTGGATTTGTAGTCTGGGGAATGTGTTAGTGGGGTGTGAGTTTGATTTTTCGGTTTGCAGGGTGAGAGTGACAGGGATGGTGAATAGTGTGGGGTTTTGGCAGGAATTGGGTTTTAGGGTACTGTTAGTTTAATTTGGAACGAGTGTTAGGAAAAAAGACTAAGGGTGTTAAGGGTTAAGGGATGTAGGGGCTAACTGTGTAAAAGTTAGGGACTAGCAGTGTTAGTCCTTATGGACTAACGATGCAAAGGTGTTAAAAGGGTAATGGGCTAACAGGGTTATGTGTATTTGGGCTTTTGGGCTTTTGGACTTTTGATCTTGGACCGGTTTAGGATTGTTTTGGATTAGACTTTATAGACATATAAGGCTTATAGATAAAGCTTTATGGGCAGAGCCAGCCCATTAAATGGGGTGCGGGTTAGTCCATTTAAGATGCACATGTCTTTGGCTTCGACTTTTCACGCTCTTTTCATTCACTTGCTTGGTTTTGTCGGTTTTGGCTTTGTTTTTGTCCTTTAGTGAATATCCGATACCTGCACAATATATACAAAGCAAAACAAACATATATTTGGCATTTTATGTCCGTTTTTGGTCATTTAAGCTCGTTTTTATAGGTAAAAGGTATGTGTAATTAAGCACATACCAATGGGTAAGGACCAATTGCTAAAAGTTGGTCTAAATTATCGAGCCGCAATATAAATTGATTAGAGAAAGTATATTAGCTTTAAATTAGTACTTACCTCCTTGATCAAAACAATACATACAATGCATTCTAGTGTTTTGATTTGGACAAAACCCTCTTTTAGCAAAAAGTATTGTTGTTTTTCCACTTTTTATTTTTTTATCAAAGAGTCCAACCTGATAGTACATCCTAATCACCGCCTCATTTATCATACCCTTTCTTCCCCTCGTTTTCTTCCTCATAAAATTCGCCATCGTCCTATAAATTCACAGCTGAAGATAACATTAGAAGTAAGAAAACATATCAAATCTAAAACGAAAAAAATAGACACTTGGTATTCGGATTCGAGAGCCAACCTTGGAACTACTGGCTTGCAATTGTCTCTTCTTTTCGGCATTCTGTCATTAGAGGAGACAACTTTGATTCTTTTACTTATGAGTGGGTCAATCCGGGTGATGTTTTATCTACATCAGGTAAAATTAATAATCAGCTAAAACGGCGAAGAGGCGTAAACTGCGTCAAACACATTTAAATTAACGTAAAGTTGCCTTCGTAATGCGAAAATCCCCTGTTCTATTTTGCTAAAACAATTAGATCATTACTGAATCAATATTAACTTTTGCAATCATATTTGAAACAACATTGAAGGTTAAAATTTTATGACAATTTCCATTTCTTTCTGATCAACTCAATCTGAGTTGACATGTAACACTAACCTTCTAACCCACCTAAAATAATAATGTATAACATACACAATAATCGAAGATACAAATAAATTACCTCCATATTTGATCCATCTTTGCCTATCTGCTGATATGGGATGAATTCAACGATGTTATCGGTCATCGAAAGAAGCCAATTAACTTCTTCCATCCGTTTCCTTTTTTTCTCTTCGGGAATCGAAGCAAGTTTATTATGTTTTCCAAATACAGAAGCTGCAAATTTCCCAAAAAAGTGAAGATAAATGAATCGAAGAGACAAAAAAACCTCCCACTTTACTGAATAACATAAAAGTATAAAAAACATATTACCAGCAAGATTTGTAATTGTGTTCGATAAAGCCAAAGCGGATGAAACTCCTTTTCCACTACTTGTCATATCTTCTCTTGTGTGTAAATATGGCAGGACGAACTAGACGATGTTATGAACTTCAATTTATCGCATAATAAAGTCAATAACCCTAAACTAATAAGCTCATAAGCTGGAAAAGTAATCTTATTGATTTCCCAACTCTCAATAACCCGCTAAACTCAACAAATGTCTGACTTAAAGGATTAAGCAGAAAACGATCGAAACTTGGAGAAAGCACCAACAAAAGTTTCTTATGAAGATTTAAACTCAAATTCTAAGTATGCACATACCCTACTAAAACACCAAAGCATCTGGAATACTCATTTATTATACCCAAACACTATTAAATTTTCTTTATAACATAAGCTACCATCAAATTTCATAACTTTATGTGTTTCTTGAGTACAAAAAAGTGGCAGTTTCACATGTTCTTAATGATTGCTCACTTAAATAGCTTACACCATCCGACCGCCTCCAAACTTTAACACCCAAAAACAATAGAAAAAAATTAAAAAACTAAAATCTTAGAAAAAACCCCTAAAATCTACCATAAACTATGAATATAAAATAAGATTAGAGTTAGCAAACTCACATTTCTCCTACAAAACATCAAAAACACCATAATTAATCAACGAAATCAATAAACTCAATTAAATCAAAATCAAAATCAACCCTAATAACCAATATATACTATCTCATTAAAAATTAAAAAGAAAGCTAATTGAATCTGTTGGGTCGCCGAACTTATTTGTGGCGGTGATGCACCCGCTGGCCTATTTTTTAGAGAGAGAAGGATGAGGGAGAAACAAACTCAGTTTAGCAAAATTTTTTTCCGTGTGTGTGAGATTATCGGGTGAGATATGAATGAGTGTGTGTGAGATAACTGTGGAGGAGAGAAGGGAGGAGGGGGACACGTAATATGATACATGTTTTACTAAGGGTGAGTTCTAGAAGGGTCGGGTACTTGAGTTGGGTTGTTCATACGTGTCGAATTAAATGCATTAATGAAAAGCATTGGAACAACAAACCTGTTTTTTAATATATAAATTATAATAAAGAAATAGACCTAGTCGTTTTTCTTAAATTCAAATAACGATTTAATAGTATGGACCTAAAAAATAAGTAAAAAGTATCAAATATCCATGATTTTATAGCATATTTAGTAAATATAACTTTTATATATTGAGACCTCAAGATGCTGCCTAAGAAAATATGTGACAAGGTATATACTCATAAAATGCCGTTAGAAATCGGGGGCCTTAAATATTCGGGGGCATAAAGCGGTGGTTTTATTAGCTTTACCCTTGTAGTTTTGTTGGACATAGTTATAACACCATGTTTATTCATGAACAGATCCGATCGATCGGAGTGTACAAGACAAAAAACACTCAATATTATATTTTAAAAATACAAAAGAAAGAAAGAGAAAGTCATGATCGTTCGGTGTGTGACTTTTAAATTTTTGAGCCAACCGTGCCACATGTCACACTCCGAATCTGCCAACAAAACCA
>BQNB010064773.1:0-25285 GCA_026074375.1 Tanacetum coccineum | reverse complement strand
TCCTAAATCCATATCCTTGTAATTTTCTAGCTTCTTGCTAGTTTTTTTATTAATTTCAATTTGCCGTTCAAAAAAAAAATTGTTAGGGAACTCGTGTGCATTATCAATCAACTTATTTTATGCATGTGTATAAACACGTACTCATTTTTAACAAGAAGCAAGTTTCGTGCAACTATAATTTCTACTCTCTCCGTCTCAAAAATTTTGTCCATAGACAAGAAACACATAGTTTAAGAAAAATGTATTAATTGATGCTTTTGTTTCTACGAAAGTTAAGCAAAAGACAGTTGTACCCTTTGACAATTAATTAATGTGTTCTTTTAGTTAGTAAATATCAATTTTTATTAAGAGTAATATAGTAAAGTTAAACAATTACAACAAGTATTTTCAGTAGTGAACAATAATTTTGAAACATACGAAAAAGGAAAGATGGATAATAATTTTGGGACGGAGGTATTAATAATTATAGAAACCCACAAAACTGGATTGCTGAGGAAGAGAGCACTTAAAATTTGAAAGGAGTGTGGATTACTCACGATTGAGTTATCGGTTGCCACCATTTTGCTTGTAACTTTCTATTAAAGCCTTTCTCTCAAATCACTTTGCTTTTCCGATTAGTGTATGCTTTTCTTCTTCTTTTATCATATCCAAATGAGATGGATTATTGCTTTTTATCTTATGACCATTTACGACGTTTCATTCTTTGTAGAAAAAGATCTTAAAAAGGAAATAAAAGAACGACAATGAGTAGCAGTTGCGTGTGTGAATATTACAAACGCAAGTGTATGTAACTGACAACTAACCGAAGGTAACATATTGAAAAAAACATATACTATGTTACACTATTAATATTAATATATCAACAAGATCGGTTTTGCTAGAGTAAAAACTATGATTAAACTTGCATCGATTAGAAATGTGCTCAAACTATAGACTCGTAATCAAGTTAAATTTATATTTGTCTATATACTAAAGAGTATGATGAATAATGACAAAATAGAATTTGGGCTTATTTGAGCCATGTATATGACTGCCCACCAAGCCTAAAATAATTTAGTAAAAAGAAATTATAAAAAGACCCTTAAAGTTTCTATTATTTACGACGTTACTTATCAATATGTAACAAATATGTAGCGATATTTTAAATAAAAAATATACAGATATAAATGCCTCTGGATTAGACGCGTGTATGATTTTATAAAAAATATTAAAGTTTAATAGACGTTTTTTTTAAAAAGAATATAAAAACTTTCAAAACACACCATTACCCTACATGATGATTTTAAAAAAATACCTAGATTTATTTATAAAAAATTAGTGAAAAAAAATTCTATTTACAATTTTATTGTTACGTTGACGTTTTAACGTTACCAGAAATCTCAGTACGAATTGAGTACTTTCTTAGTTACCAATGTTCGATCAGTCAACTATCAATTATCTTCAATAATCAGATAAAAATAGTCTTGCCGTAACGCGCGGGCATTGTTCTTTCTCGTATATTACAAAGAGCATTTTGTGAGCTTAAGCATCTTTTTTGGGCTTATAGTAGTCCTTTTTTCTAGCCGGCTAGAATGATTACTTAATGAATCGGCACCGGGCCAAAGAGCAGCCAACAATGTGGCCCAAAAAAGAAAAGCCCAAAAAATAGCAGCCCATCAGGATTACAAAAAGACTCCTCACGTTTCAACTATTTACGAGTTTTTTATATAACAAACTTTATTCATCAAATATCAAATAAATATGTAACCATTTTTAAATAAAAAATATACCAACCTAAAAGCCGTTGAATTACGAACAAAACAAGCTCAATATTGATATGCTTTAGACGTTCGTACGATTTTGTAAAAAATAAAAAAATTAATGAAAAAAATTATCTTCGCAGCTTTATTGTTACGTTGTCGCCTTAACGTTTGCCGAGAATCTCAACGTGAATTGAGTACATGCTCATTTATCAATGTTTGATGATTCAAATAAAAATCTTGCTTAACCAACACGCCGCACTAACAAATTAGACCCCGCCGCAACGCGCGGGACAAATCAACATGAGAGGTTGCGTGGCTTGGACCAACGAGTGTAAAAAGAGATGGAGAGTGGTTCATATTGGTTAGACAAGGTTCGGATCTCCAGTTGGAGAGATGTAAGGACCTTGGCTATGGAAGAGGCTTATACAATAAAGTATCCTATCCATCCTGGAGCGGATGCGACTTAGTGTTGTCTTAGGTTTTCAAATTGGTGGTCGAGTATGAAGAAGAACATAGCTAGTTGCGGTAGTAAGTATTCAGCGTGTGCGGAAATGGAAGTTGAGTAAAAAGGGTCTTCAGGATTGTTGCTACGACCTGAAATACCCGAGTGGAAGTGGGAGAAGATAACTATGGATGTTATTGCTAAGTTACCAAGTTTGAGTAGTGGATACGATGCGATTGGGTGTAGTCAATGGACTGACTAAGTCACCCCATTTCTAGCTATGCTTAGGACAAGTATGGTAGATTTTAGAGGTAATTGGAATACTCACTTTCGTGAGATGAGTTTGTCCCTAAGGTGGGGATTATCATTCGGGGATGAGATGTGCTTCACTTGGAGCATTGTGTGGAAAGGAATGTAGGTTACCATTTTATGGGCAGTAACTAGAGACAGCGAGATTGGATGAACCGAATTTGGTTCAAGGATTATGCTAGTATGAGGTTTAACCGTTAGACTTGAGGCTGGTAATTGAGTGTTACCTAGAGTATTCAGTTTGAAGGGTGTATGATGTTTCGAAAAGTATGGTAAGTTGATACCAAGGTAAGTAGGTCCATTTGAGATTTTTGAAAGGATTATCGGTTAAGATTACCTAAAAGAGTTGAGGAGTGTGCATGACACGTTTCGCGTGTCAAAATTTGAAGTATTTGGTAAATGCGAGTTTGCATGTGCCTTTAGAGGTAATTAAAGTAGGCAAAACTTTGGTTTTGCTAAAGAACTAGTAGAAATTAATGTTCATTGAGTTAAGATTCGATTGGACTCGAAGGGAGGTATTTAAGACTTCAGGTAAACTGAGTATCCACACTTGTTCGTTGAGCAAGGAATCATTGGGAGTTTTTGTTGAAGTTGGGTACGTAAGGTTTCTTGTAGACCTTAGTATGCCCTTAGATGTGTTTGTGATTTTGGATTAAAGTTATTTTATGAATAAACTCGAAGTCGAGCCGATTCTTTAAAAACGTTGGGCTTTGTAACAACTTATAACTTGGTTTCAAGACAGTTCTTGTTTGATGAGTTGCGAGACCGGGTTGTAAATGACGTTGTTACACAACTTAAGGTTTTTAACGAGTTTCCTTGATGACGGGCGAGGTTCAGGTAGACGGATGTTTCTTTTCGTGTGGAGTTGTTGTGTTTCTAATTGCACCCTTGCGAGGGTAAGCAAAGTCATTAGCAGTTGGATTCTGATTGTAGAAGTTGGATGTGATTATGGTTGACAAGACTCTTTGTTTTGTCAAGGAACCGTTAAGTTTGTGGACCTAGAGGTCATGAGTTAAAGCATAATATGATAGTATTAGCGAAAGTTCGTGGGGATTCGAAGCGTGGTCCTGAGTTACTTAGGAACGCAAGGATCAAATGAGGTCTAAGTGTCCTCAGTTGTTTGTCGATAGTGCTAATGCCTCGAGTAGTTAAATCTCGGGACGAGATTTTCTCAAGGTGGGGATAATGTAACAACCATGGCTTGAGCAGGTTGGTCAAACCATAATGTTGACCTAAATATCTGTTCTATAAGTATGATTTATGGGTATGTATGTTTCTATGTGATTTTGTGTGTTTATATGAGTTTATGTGGGATATGTGAGGTATTGATAATCAATCTATTGAGTGTGATCATCTCAATGAGATTGGATTGATGGTTGAGTTCATTTCGTTCACTTTTGAGTGACGAGGAAATGATTATTGAGATTTTAGCGTTTTTATGATTAATGTGTAAGTATTTATACGTATACGTATTTTTGTGTTAGTAATTTAAGATAAGTTTAGGTTTTAGAGGTTAAGTAAAAAAAAATAAAAAAATAATGAGTTATTTGATGGAGAAATTTCATTTTTAATCACTTATGGTGGTAATGGAATTGATTGGGTATTTTGAGAGAATCGTTTTGATTAATGTGTGGATGTCTAGGTGATGGATTAAAATAAGAAACGTGTCATTTGTGAAAGAAATGAGTTTGTTAAAATATGAGAGTTTTTGGTAAACTTTTCATTTATAGAAAGTGAATTTGGAAATGAAAAGTTATTTTTAGAAAGCGTAAAATGTAGGTTTTGCGAAAGAAGGTTTTGGAGATAGTTTATGGTTTTTATAAATTATCAAACTTCAAGTTCTTTTAGTAAATAATAAAGAAAAAAAAATTATTTATGGATGAATAGTAAAAACGGGAATAGTAAAAAAAAAAAGGAAAAGAAGTCCAAGTTGGGCTCAAACTTGTAGAAAGGGTTATCCATTAGGCATATATAAGCAAACAAAGGATTATAAAATACAGATTTTTTTCTCCCCCTTGCTCCTTGGTCGACCGAATCCTCAAGAGAAAGAAAAAAAAGTTTTTTATATCAAGTTATTAAGGTAATCATTCTATTCCTAGTTTAATATTTTTAGTTATCATGTTAATTTATGTAATCTAAACATGATGGATTAAGTTTTATCATAAAATTTAATTAGGTTTTCTCAAAGTAGAGTCATACAAAGAATCAGCAGTCAAACCGGAGCCGAACTGAGAATATATTGGATGCATTATTAACCCATCTGATGGGCCGGGAAAGCCCAATAGTATTAATTAATGAAGATGTGAAGACCAGATGGGCACCTCAATCAATTACAACAGCCCATTTTGTGTGCATTTGACAAAGACTGTGAATACTTGACGGCCCAATCCTAGCCCAGTTACAGCCCACATCTCAGCCCATTGTCACACAAAACCACTTCATACCTTATTGGCTTGAAAAAAGCCCAATAAATCATGCTGTACCTTATTGGGCTTAAAAGCCCCAATAACTTAAGCCTAACCTTATTGGGCACAAACCCAACCCAGCAAGCCATAAAACCAAAACACAGCAAGCCAATACAAAACCCCAGCCCAACAAAAGCCCAAAATCTTTTTTATAAAACTTTAGGGGCTAAATTGCCAAGTTTGAAAGTTGTTTTATAAAGAAAAATAGAAAAATAAAACACAAGGGCTGGTTTTGCAATTTGCCAAAACCTCCTTTTGCCCTTTTAGTTATAAAACAGCAGGGACCTTTTGCAATATTACCAACCCTCTTTTATTCTTTTGGTATAAAAAAAAAATAACAAAAACCATGGAGGGGGACTATAAGGTGTTTCTTTCCAAATTTGTTATAACTGAAAAAGGGCCAAAATAAAGTGAATAGAGAGTGAGAGTGGGGGGCCATTTGTTGCCTTCTTCCCCAATTCTTCGCGTTTAAACTGCAAACCACCCCCGTCCCGCCAAAATAACCATACAGCCTTTCCCCACGGTTTCAAGCCATAAACAACCTTCCTTAGGTACACTTACAGCTCACCCCTCACTTCTTCCCACTTACCTACCCCTATATCCTCTCCCTGGCTCAACAACTCAACCCGCGTACCCCCCCTTCATGGTGAGATGGTCTTAAGGGCATATGGTCGGGCTGGGATTGCTTGGATTGCTTTCTACTCTCACAAGAAACACAACCAACCCAGGTCCAAGTAAAGGCTGGAGGAGAGACTTGTATAAAAGAGTAAGAGAGCAGCCGAAGAAAAACCACCATTTTTTTTGTGTTTTTAGCAAAAATTTTAATTCTAAGCCCTTTCTTTAAAGCATTTTAAGTGTATTCAGTTTTGTTTTGTAGGTATATGTTGTAATACTTTCAGTTTTAAAATAAAAGATAAGAAGTGTTTGTTTGTGAAAATTACATTGTCAAAATTTGAAGTATAATTCTTTTAAGCTTTTAATTCTTAGTTTTTTTCTAAACTTATTATAAACATGTGTTAATGTTATTAAAAAACTCACTTGTGATCCCTTTCTCAGCTTAAGTTACCGATAAAGAAACATGTTTTAAAAAACCTTTTTTTTTTATAAATTTAAGGGGGTGTTTGGTTTACACTTGAAAATGGGTCATATGGGGGTTTTGCATGGGTTAAGCTCATCAGCAACTTTGGCTCATGATTCGTTCATTGAGGTTTGTAGGCTTTATGAAGCCTTTTTAATCAAGCTTTTAGTGTAAGAATAAATTTTTAAGTGTCTTTTGGTTCTCTTGTTCCAATATATTGAATAAGCTAAAATGAGCTTAAGTGCTCAAGCTGCTTATGCAGCTTAAGCACACTAATTTTGTGCTTGTTGTTTGTGTTTCTAGCCAAATAAACCAACCTTGTTGCTGTCCCTTTGGTTTGACCAAGTAAGAGTCAAAAAGTTAGTGTGCATGATTTTTAAAAATCAGCCAACTTGCACCCCTTAAACCAGCATGTTTAATTAAGCCCTAAGCTCTTAGGTTTTGAAAATAAGCTCATTGGAGACCCCTTTTAATCTGTTTGTGGTTTGTTTTGACTCAAAAGCTCATAAGAGCTTATTTTTCATAAGCCCAAAAAGCCCCTAGCCACTGTATTGCCTTACCCTGGTGCTGAGCACCATAACTCAGCCATTTTTCGTGCTTATTTTGTATTAAGCCTTTAGGATCTTTTTACTTTTATTTATAGCTTTTACTAGTCTTTAAGTCAAGATCTTATAGCTTATTTCCCCCTTTAGGTTAGCTTAAATCTAGCTTAAAGTCACCATTTTTCTGTTTTCTTTTAAAACTGTCAATATAGCTTATTGGCATATTAGCTTATTTTAGGGCTTATTACAGCTGGAACCTAGCTTATATTAGGGTACCCTTAGGTCTAGTAGCTTATTCAACTAGTTTCTTAGCTTTTATGCAGCATTAAAACCTCAAAGAAGCTAAATAAGCTCATATGTTAATAAGTTTCTGTCAGCCCCATAAGCTCACATTTCTGGCTTATTAAGTTCACTTGAGCTTATGCACCTTTTATGAAAATTGTTCCCCTCAAGCCCCTTAACAGCTTTGCTTCTTTGGCTTTTTGATAATAAGCACTTAGGACTTGATTTGTGATCGGGGTAGTGCTTCAGGGACCATTTGTGTAATTTCCTCTTTTATAGTTCCCTTTGTTAATCCCCTTTGTTAGTTCCCTGTTACTTCATTAGTCCTTGTGTCCTTTCACTGTTAGTCCCCAAAGTTAACCACAAGTATTAGTTTATTTATTTAATTAATTTAAATTAGGTTTAGATTTAATTAGTTTAATTACTTTTTATAAAAACAGTAAAAATTTTGGGCATTTTTATATTTTTAGAATTGTTAACTTTTTCTTTATTTAATTTTATTTTTTCAGAATTTTTATAACTTTTATTTTTTGTCTTTTTCTATTTTTTAGTTTTAATTAGTTTTTAATCTTTAAAATTCTAAAAATCCAAAAATTAATAAAAAAAATATTTTTTTTTTTTATAAATTTTCCCTTTTGTGGCATTTAGTGTCTAGGACATATATAAAAGTTAATTATGGCTTAATTTTTCTTAAATTTCAGTCTTAGACCGTTTTTTACCGGGTGCGTTTTACCGTTTCTTTTCGTTTTACATTCAATACGCTCGTTTTAGTTCTAGTTTTTCTTTATTTTTTCAAATTAAGTTAATTAGAATTTATTGTTGATTTTTAATTAATATTTAGCATTTATTTCTTAATTTTATATATTTTAGGTTTCCGATACCTGATTCTGTTCCCGTATTTTTAGTGTGATTTAATTTTTTAGGATTTTCCTATAATTAATTTTGTTTCCTCGTAGTTTTTAGATCCCCATTTTCCTATATTGTTTCCCGTAGATTAAATTAGGTTTTATTTAATTAATTTTAGTTGTAATTATATCGGTGTTTCCATCATATATTCTCATCAGTCAATTTACTCATAAACCATGATAACTTTCAATTCGCCTCGTTGGGACATACGAACCGGAATATCTTCTTCCGGAAATCTTTTGTATCATGATTTGATTCTTATATATTTTATTTTCTAAGTAGGTCTTGACTTTTTCCCTTGGTCAAGGGTGGAAGAGTTGGATTGCCTAGTGGTATTTTTATATTATAATATGGTATTACGGAACAATTTTTGGCGCCGCATGTGCCGGTGGAAGGCATTTGCTAGGATTTCTATCGACTTTTGATCTGAACTTGTCATATTATTAATATATCTATTTAAAAAAAAAAAAAAAAAAAAAAAAAAACACAAAATATTTTTCTTTTTCTTTTTATTAGTACATATTAAAAAAAAAAAATAAAAAAAAAAAAATATCAATAAATATAAAAAAAATTGTCCATTAAAAAATAAAATTCACTAATTGTAAAATACCAAAATATATATTCTCCACTGAGGTATTATCATTATAAGTACCGGTGAACTGCTGATGTTCCCAATCGAACCAAGATTTAAAACTTGCCTTCTGTGTACTTACGATTACGGCTCACCTTCATATTTGATTTAACAAATATAAAGTCGGGTGTAAGGAGGTTGTTCCTAGGAAACTCGACCCGAAAGGAGAAATAAGGCTTCGCGCATATTTCCTACTCCCTCGCTCACCTGTGCGTTTTTCATTCTGAGAGCTTACGTGAAGTTAAGATCGATTAGTTTGCTTAAGTTGTTTTCTCTTGTCCGTTTAAAAATAGATTGTGAATATATTTTAATCCAAAAAAAAAAAAAAAAAAAAAAAAAAAAAAAAAAAAAAAAAAAAAAAAAAAAATATCAAAAATTTAGTGTTATTCTTTTTTTATTTATTCCATTTTGTGCCATGCGCACTCGATCTCGTCTCGTGTAGCAGCGCCCTCCTCCACCAGAAGGAACGCCAGTTGTTTATTGAACCTCTTCGTATTGCATACCCATTTCAGGAAGATCTACCGTAGTTGCCAATGGCAGACACTCGACTATGGCTCAATTGCTCCAGCCACCATCCGAGGGGTACGAGGAGCAATCCGTATTCCTGAAATTGTGGCAAACAATTTCAAGCTATAAGCTGGGTTAATCTTCTTGTCCAGAACAAACAGTTCTTCGGTCAGGACAAAGATGGACCCGCATGCTATATCCGTTACTTCACTAGATACCTCCACTAAGGAGGGTCCCCAATGTTCCAATTGTCTCGATTAAGTTATGCTTTTTCCGTTTCTATCGAGGGGCAGCCCGTATATGGGCTAAAAAAAGAACCCCTCGAGTCATTCAAAACTTGGGAACGATTTGTATAAATTCATCAATCAGTTCTTCCCTCCTTCTAAAACGACGAATCTTCGCAATGAGATCACCAGATTTCAGCAGAGGTTCGATGAATCGTTTTACGAGGCTTGGGATCGTTTCAATGATCTACTTAGGGCATGTCCACACCATGGATTCTCAGAATTGCATCAACTTGATACATTCTATAATGCTTTGAAACATTAAATGATCAAGATTCATTGAATCTCCGCAGCAGTGGTGGAAATTTTTGACAAAATGCCTGCGAATGTTTTAAAAATCATGAGAGCAGTCCAAGGTTCGTCAAACACGAGCTAAGGCAGTTGTTGCCAAGGTAAGTGCGAACTCTTCCACCCAAGTTGTTTCACCTGATGTTGCTGAACTTAAGGATATTGTCCGAGCATTGCTCTTAGACAAGAAGAACCAAGCTTCTGCTCCAGCTCCTGCACCTGTCAAAGCAGTTGAGCTTAAGTTTGTGTTACTTGCGGTGGTTTGCCATTCTCCCAATTACTGTTCCAGCCACTCATGGCGACGTTTATCGGGACAACATTTATGAGTATGTGTCACAAGCCCTTGAGCTAATTACAACCTAGTAGCTCCATTTCCGACTCATATGGTTTCAATCATATTTGACCTCCCAGGTTTATCCACCCGTATCAGAACTCTCAAGCTAATTAATGCTAACAATTTCATCTGGGGAAATCACTTTAACCAAAACCGGGAGAGCAATATCAACCAAAATAGAGGTGGAATTTTTTAACCAGTCCAATTTCGTCAAAATCAACTTCATAGACCCCGAGGGTTTAATCAGTCTCAGCTTATCAAGCACCGTTCTCAGACACACGGTGTGTCTAAAACAGATTAGTTTTTGAAAGATATGTCACGCCAATGATGCTAGTTTTAAATTGCGCTATAGTTGTTGAGAAAACATGCAAAACCAAGGTCAAAACCTGCTATCCCAAATGGAAATTTTGACTACTCATGCTTTCAAAAATTTGTTTACTGCTAATACAGCTTCTACTTCGTTTGGAAACTTTCCTGGTAACACTAGTTACCAAACCCAGGAAGATTTAAAATGGTATCACTACCCGAAGTGTGTTACCATCGATGGACCTCCAAATTCCTACTTCTTCAGTTGTGAAGCCAATACCGAGGTGACAAAAGGACAAAGTGCTCCTTCTTGTTCACAATAAGTACAGCACCCGGCCAACCTCCGAGGGTCCTGAACCACATCATACCCAGAGTTTTAAGCCATGTTGCTCCTGTTGTTGACTCCGTGGCCAAACACGAAACCTTCCAGTTTCTTTCAATATCCTTCGAGGCGTGATAATGAAAAGAGCGTATCTCAGCTAATGAACAAATCGAACAAATTCTTGAAATCTTCAAAGAAATGAGTTTCGAGATTAGCTTACGAATGCTCTTGTTTTGATGCCCAAATTCGCCCCTCGACTCTAAGAACCTTACTGGGGACATAAGTGAAACTTACTAAGTGGATCGAAGCTTCCAATGGAACCTGTCTAGATCGAACTTCGATTGAATGAACATTGTTCGGCGGTCATCTTGACAAAGTTACCCAGAAAACTTGGGACCCGGCAAGTCCTGATTCCTTGTGAATTTTCCAGGATGGATGGAATGCTTAGCATTAGCCGATCTCGGTTGTGCATTAATCTATGCCATTTTCAATATGGGAAAAGCTTTCACTTCTGATCTTACTCCTAACTTGCATGACACTCGAACTTGCGGATTCGATCAATTTCTAAACCAATGGACTTGCAAAAGACATTCTCGATAAGTTGGGGGATTTTCACTTTCCAGCCGACTTTGTGGTTGTAGATTTTGAGCCAGACCCCCGAGTCCCTTTAATTCTCGGGAGGTGCTTCTTAAAAACCAGTCGTGCTTTGATTGATGTGCACAAGGGTGAATTAACTCTTAGAATAGGAAGTGAAGCCATCACTTACAAATTGGATAGACTTCAAGTTACTCGGCCATATCACTCACATGACGGCAAACAAGATTGACGTCATTGATATGGCTTGTGAGGAATACTCTCAAGAAGTTCTTGGTTTTACTGATATCATCGCGAGTGGAAATTCCACTCCGTATTATGATCCAATTGTTGCTACTTCTTCTCCTACCCTAACTCCATTTGGGGATAGTGATTTCCTGCTTCTCGAAGAAGCCGACTCTTTCCTTGGTCTAGCAGATGATCCGGATTGTCCAGCATATAATCCATTCTACTATGATCCTGAGGGGGACATTCTTATTCTAGAAGCCATCTTGAATAGTGAACCACCACTTCCCCATCTCAAGTCAAGGAACTTATCTCCCAGAGTCCGAAACTGAGCTTCAGGTATGTGAAACAACTAATACAGCATTCTTCCGTTGATGACCTACTGAGGTTGAACTCAAGGAACTGCCTCCCCATCTCGAGTATGCATTTTTGGAGGGCGACAACAAGTTGCCCGTCATTATTGCTAAAGAGTTGGATGTTGAGGAAAAATCCGCTCTCGTAAAGGTGCTAAAGTCCCACAAGCGAGCTCTCGCTTGGAAACTTTCTGACATTCAGGGTATCAACCCGGAATTTGTACCCACAAGATTCTTATGGCAAGTAGACTATGGCACAGCGGTCCCAACTCCAAAGAAGAGTAATCCTAAAATCAGATGTTATTAAAAAAGAGGTTGAAAAACATCGTCGATGTGGATTGATTTACCTATCTCCGACAGTCCCTGGGTTTAGCCGATACATTGTATACCAAAGAGGGTAGGTATGACTGTGGTAGTGAAAGGGAAAATGAGTTGATCCTCAACTCGTTTGGTTACCGGATGGCGATTGTGTGCATGGACTATCGTAGTTAATGGAAGCACCAGCAAAGACCACTCCTCTAAGTCATGGACAAATGCTTGTGAGATTAGCGGGGAAATGAATACTACTGTTTCTCGATGGTTTCTCGGTTATTTCCTAATCCCCATGGACCCGTATCAAGAAAAACTACTTTTACTTGCCCATACGGAACGTTGGCCTACTCGCATGCCTTTCGGCTTATGCTATATGCTTAGGCAGTTTCAACGATTGTATGTTAGCAATCTTTCATGACATGGGTTGAGAGAGAAGGGAGAGATGAAGTCTTTATGGGGGGCACGACTTCTCGGTCTTTGGAAATTCTTTTCAAATTGCTCTCACGTTTAGACACATGCTTCAAGGTGTGAAGGCCACAAACTTAAGTCTTAAATGGGCGAAGAGCCATTTTATGGGTCAAATCTCACCTCCTTCCCTCCCATCTTCTCCAAATTCCTCCTCATCTCTCACTCGAAGATGGGCATTGTCCTCGGCCATAAGATTTCTAAGAAAGGGATTGAGGTTGACAAAGCCAACAAATCGATGTATTGCCAAAATTTACCTCAGCCCCCCACCGCAAAAGGATATTAGGGAGTTTTCTCGGTCATGCCGGTTTTTTACCGGCGGTTCATTCAGGGTTTCTCATAAATATCCGGACCAAATGGACCCATCTCCTTGAGAAGATACTCCATTCATCTTTTCCGATGACTGCATTCGAGTTTCCTAAGCATTGAAAAGATAGACTTACGGACGCTCCAATCTTGATTGCTCCAAACTGGGACCTTCCTTTGAGCTTTATGTGCGATGCAGCGATTTCGCCATAGGTGCGTTTTGGGGGCAAGTCAATGAGAAACATTTTCGGACTATCCACTATGCTTAGTGAAGACCTTGATTGAAGCACAAAACGAACTAAACTACGACTGAAAGAGAGTTACTTGTCCATAGTGTATGCTTTGAGAAATTCAGGGACTCTACCTCCATCATTGATCGAAATGCATAGTGCATACGGACCCATTCGCCCTTAAGTATTCTTTGCCAAAAAAGGATGCCAAGGCGGGATTGCTCGGTGGGTTCTCCTCCTCCCATGAATTTGACTTCAAAGTTATTGATACTAAGGAGCCGAGAAACTGCTGACCGATCATCTGTCAGATTGGAAAACCCGTATGAAAGTCAATGATCCTAAGAGATAAATGAAAGTTGCCTCTTGAGACGTTAAATTATGGTGACCTTTCGTGGAGATTCTAGAACCGTGGTTTGCCAACTTTTGCAAATACCACGCGGGTGGGTTACTTTGGGGATTCATTGTGAAGGGGAAGTCGAACCAGAAGAGAAAAACAAGTTTTTCAAGTTGTTTCAAAATTATTTTTTGGACGACCCCTTCTTGTTTAAAATTTGTGCGGATCAACGTGATCAGGCATGTGTGACACGGCAATGAAGTCTTGAGATTCTCTCAGCTTGCCACATATGGACCACGGGGAGACATCATGTGCTAACTCACAGCAAAAAAGATTCTTTGACTCGGTTTTTCTGGCCCACCATCTATAAAGATGCCTCGAGTTTGTCAAGAACTGTGACGTGCCTACGGTCAAGGAAACTACTTCACAACGTGATGAGATGCTCAAAAACTCCATCCAAGTTTGGTTGAATCTTTGAATGTGGGGCATCGACTTTATGGGCCCGTTCCTGTCTTCACGAGGGAACAAGTATATTCTCGTGGCAGTCGACTATTTGTCAAAATGGGTTGAAGCGAAAGCGCTCCCCACCAATGATGCCCGAGTAGTTTGCAAATTTCTGAAATCTCTCTTCGCCAGATTTGGTGCTCCCCGTGCAATCATAAGTGATCGCGGAACCCATTTTTGTAATTTGATCAGTTTGCGAAGGGTCATGCAAAAATATGGAGTTTAATTCCCGTTCTTCTCCACGCTTATCACCCACAAACAATTGTGGGCAAGTGGAAGTATCAAAATCGTCTGGCTTGAAAAAGAATCCTTGAAAGGGACCTTAGGTGAAAACCGTTGAGCCTCTGGTCCGGACAAACTAGTGATGCATTATGGGCTCTACCGCCCAGCTTACAAAAACTCCATCGGGTGTACTCTTACAAGGCTTGTGTATGGAAAGGCATGCCATCTTCCGATCGGCTTGAGCACAAAGCTACTGGGCCTTAAAGCAAGCAAACTTCGTCTTAATTACGGCCGTGATCACGGGATATGTTCACTCATGAACTTAATTGAACATTCGTGATCATGGCCTATGAGAACTATTTGATCTATAAGGCCAAACACAAAGAGGCTCCTGATCTAAGATCAAATACTGTGTTTTCTAACATCGGTGATCGAGTCCTCTCTTTAATCCAGATTAAAAGATTTCTAGGGCAAACTAAAATCCCTGTTGGATGGCCTGTCTCACCATTCAATTAGAGTATTTCCATACGGCATGTTGAGCTTTCTAAAGCCAAACGGGCTAATTTTCAAAGTGAATGGTCATCGCGGTTTCAACATGACTTTGGGGGAAGTACCACACTTGGTAGTTCCAGATTCTCCAATTCTTTCCCAAGGATCAATAAATCCTTGTGATGGGTCAAGCATCGCGACCCTAAACAAGCGCTTCGTGGGAGGCACCCCATGCTTATCCGTAGTTGTTATAAGTGTTGTTGTTGTGTAAGATAGCTTGTCTTTTCCATTACCCGTGTTTCCATGTTGTTGTTATTGTTTATTGTCCAGGATTGCCCGGATTGTGAAGACTCTCAGTTTTGTCATTCATCAAGAGTTTCACATCCTCAGCTTCATTTGGGAATCCGATATCCTAATCTTATCGACTAACGTTTTATCTTTTGGCATACCTCATAACGGCCTTAGGATTATAATGTAATACCCTTCAAACTCGAGGTACGATGTTTAGTTCTGTTTGGTGGGTTTTTATCCTATCGATTTTGATTGTTTTCCTGCTGCATGTTACACGTAAAACATTTTTTTTCCACCAAAATACCAAAAAAAATGGAAAAAAATTTAAAATTTCAAAAATATTAATAAAGGTTTTGTCGCAGTTTTTGCTTTTCTTTGGGTAGAATATGAATAATTTTTGACTTGATTCTGGGCGTTTTTGTTGTGCCCTAGCTAGTCCTTTAGGCAAGCTTTCACGATTGTATATAGCTTTGAATTTTAAAAATGTGCAAGAACGAGAAATGATAGAGTTAAATATAAGTTTTAATGTGCTAAGCAAGATTCTTCTAAAAACTTATACAAGTAATTGTGGTTTTCTCTCCGTGAATTTCTAATCCACTCTAATCATACGTACTCAATGTAATTAATTCAACTAAGTCAATCGATGTTTTCAGGAAAAAGCTTCAATTGGTAACTTGCGTTTTCAAAGCGAGAATTTTTATAGTGATTTAAAAAGATAATTGCCAAAGAAGCATGAGTGAATTTGTGAATGCTAAATGCGATGATTATTGGAAATTTTGCCAATGAAGCATGCAGTGATGTTATGAAAGTTAAAGACGTGTCATGATATCCACTGCGCTAGCAACGAGGTGGGGTTCAAACAAGACTTCTTTTTACTTCTAGGGATTTGGTTCTTCTGATGTCGTGATATCTCACTGGAAAGACAAGGTCTAAGGTCGAGGGTTTCAACTAAGACCACTAAATCCTAAGCCATATTAGGGAATAGGTGTGATGTGATTTTCCCACTTCGCTTAAGCAACGGGGTGGGTTTTCAAACTAAGACATTCGGTCGTGGTCGTGAGTTTCCTACTCGTTAACCACGAGGTAGGGGTTCAAACTAAGCAACGCATTCCTATGCGTTATGAAACTATGTTTTGATGTTGAAAATATTGCAAAAAGTTTAAAGTTTAAATCTCAAAATCAAGTTACGAAGTCTTAGTAAGTTGTTGCCTTTAAGTCAGGATTCATTTTTTTGATGACTTTGAAAATAAAGTTTGGACCTTATGGTTAAATTAAAATGAGACTCCATTCAATCGTAATATCCTTGTCGGGAGTTGAAAAGTCACAATTCATAAGTATGGGGATTATATATAAACTTATATCGACAATGATCTTGTTTAATTGTTAGCTTTGGAACTTGTGATAAAATCTGAGGACGATTGAATTTATCCGTTAAGTACATTCCGGAGATCACTCTACGGGCGCTTCTCCTTCTATGATTCCAGTATTAATAAATAAGAAAAGTTCAAACTTGTTAAGAAATGAGAAAATCCAAAAAAATATTAGTTGTAGTTAGTGTAAAGTTTAGAAAATGGTGAGGAAATCGGGGCTTACGTGTCTTATTCTTAACATTGCGTGTGGACACACAATACCTTAGTTTAGGGGATTTGATAAGTGCTTAATTACACATATCTTTTTGCTTCTAAAAACGAGCTTAAATGACCAAAAACAGACAAAAACTGCCAAATATATGTTTGTTTTGCATTTGTATTGTGAAGGAAGATGGATATCAACAAAAAGACAGAAAACCCCAAGCCTAATGTCAAAATGAGGCATGAATGGAAAAGACTATGCAAAATCAGGGCAAAAGTCCAAAAATGCCAAGTCAGTGTCAATACAGAAGAATCAGCAGTCAAACCGGAGCCCGGAAACTTGAAGAAATACTATTGGATGCAATCTTAACCCATCTGATGGGCCGGGAAAGCCCAATAGTATATTTATGAAGACTGTGAAGACCAAATGGGCCCTCAATCAATTACAACAGCCCATTTGTGTGCAATTGACAAAGACTGTGAAGACTTTGAAGGCCCAATCCTAGCCCAGTTACAGCCAATTAGCCATTGTACACACAAAACCATTCATAACTTATTGGCTTGAAAAAAGCCCAATAATCAAGCCTGTACCTTATTGGGCCTTAAAAAGCCCAATAACTTAAGCCTAAACCTTATTGGGCCCAAACCCAAACCCAGCAAGCCCAATACAAACCCAAACCCAGCAAGCCCAATACAAACCCAAGCCCAACAAAAGCCCAAAATCTTTTTTTATAAAACTTTAGGGGCTAAATTGCCAAGTTTTGAAAGTTGTTTTATAAAGAAAAATAGAAAAATAAAACACAAGGGCTGGTTTTGCAATTTGCCAAAACCTCCTTTTGCCCTTTTAGTTATAAAACAGCAGGGACCATTTTTGCAATATTACCAAACCTCTTTTATCTCTTTTGTTATAAAAACGGAGGGACTAAAGGTGTTACTTTCCAAACTTTGTTATAACTGAAAAAGGGCCAAAATAAAATGAAAAGTGAGTGAGAGATGGGGGGCCATTGTGCCTACTTATCCCCTTCTTCGCGGTTAAACCCTGCAAAACCACCCCCGTACCGCCAAAAAACCATACAGCCTTTCCCAACGTGTTTCAAGCCAAAAACCACCTCCTTGTACACTCTACAGCTCACACCCTCACTTTCCCACCCTTACCTACCCCATACACCCTCTCCATAGGCCCAAACACTCAACCCGTTACCCCCTTCAATGGTGAGATGGTCTTCAAGGCATTAGGAGGGGCTGGGATTGCTTGGATTGCTTCTACTTCACAAGAAAACAACCCAAGTTCCAAGTAAGGTGGTGAACTTGTATAAAAGAGAAGAGAGCATGCGACGAAATCACCCCCATTTTTTTTGTTGTTTTTAGCTAAATTTTATTCAAGCCTTTCTTTTTAGACATTTTTAAGTGTATTCAGTTTGTTTTTGTAACGCTTGATGTTGTATATACTTTCAGTTTTTAAATAAAAGTTAAGAAGTGTTTGTGAGAATTACCCATTGTCAAAATTTGAAGTTTAATTTAAGCTTTTGAATTTGGTTTTAAACTTTTATAAACATGTGTTTAAAGTTATTAAACTCACTTGTGATCCCATCTCAGCTTAATTACCATAAAAAACAGTTAAAATAACCTGTTTATATAAATTAAGGGGGGTTTGGTTTTTTAACTTGAATAATGGGTCATATGGGGTTTAGCATGGTGTCAAGTCACTCAGCCAACTTTGGCTGAGTGTGTAGGCTTTATTAAGCCTTTTTAATCACAGCTTTTAGTGTAAGAATAAATTTTTAGTGTTCTTTTGGTTTATGTCAAATATTGAATAAGCTAAAAATGAGCTTAATTGCTAAAGCTGTTATGCAGTCTTAAAGCACGACTAATTTTGTGCTTGTTGTTTGTGTTTTAGCCAAATAAAACCAACCTTGTTGTTGTTCCCTTTGGTCTTGACCAAGTAAAGAGTCAAAAAGTAGTGTGATGATTTTTAAAAATCAGCCAACTGCAACCTTAAACCAGCATGTTTAATTAAGCCCTAAGCTCTTAGGTTTTGAAAATAAGCTCATTGGAGACCCCTTTTAATCTGTTTGTGGTTTGTTTTGACTCAAAAGCTCATAAGAGCTTATTTTTCATAAGCCCAAAAAGCCCCTAGCCACTGTATTGCCTTACCCTGGTGCTGAGCACCATAACTCAGCCCATTTTTCTTGCTTATTTTGTATTAAGCCTTAGGATCTTTTAGCTTTTATTTATAGCCTTTTACTAGTCCTTTAAGCTCCCAGATTTTAGCGTATTTTCCCCCTTTAGGTTAGCTTTAATCTAGCTTAAAAGTTCCATTTTTTGTTTTTCTTTTAAAACTGTCAATATAGCTTATTGGCATATTAGCTTATTTTAGGGCTTATTAAGTGACCTAGCTTATATTTAGGGTACCCTTAGGTCTAGTAGCTTATTCAACTAGTTTCTAGCTTATTTTGCAGCTTAAAACCTCAAAGAAAAAGCAAATAAGCTCATAAGCTTAATAAGTTTCTGTCAGCCCCATAAGCTCACATTTCTAGCTTATTTAGTTCACTTGAGCTTATGCACCTTTTATGAAAAATACTCCCCTCAAGCCCCTTAACAGCTTTGCTTCTTTGGCTTTTTGATAATAAGCACTTAGGACTTGATTTGTGATCATCGGGTTAGTGGCTTCAGGGACCAATTGTGTAATTTCCTCTTTTATAGTTCACTTTGTTAATCCCCTTTGTTAGTTCCCTGTTACTTCATTAGTCCTGTTTATGCTCCTTCCTGTTAGTCCCCAAAGTTAACCACAGTTAGTTTATTTAATTTAATTAATTTAAATTAGGTTTAGATTTAATTAGTTTAATTACTTTTTATAAAAACAGTAAAATTTGGGCATTTTTATATTTTTAGAATTGTTAACTTTTTCTTTATTTAATTTAATTTTTTTTTTTTCAGAATTTTTATAACTTTTATTTTTTGTCTTTTTCTATTTTCTTAGTTTTAATTAGTTTTTAATCTTTAAAAATTCATAAAAAATCCAAAAATTAATAAAAAAATATTTTTCTTTTTTATAAAATTTTCTTTTGTCATTTAGTGTCTAGGAAAAATATAAAATTTAATATAGGCTTAATTTTTCTTAAATTTCAGTCTTAGACCCGTTTTACCGGGTGCGTTTTACCGTTTCTTTTCGTTTTACATTCAAACGACCTCCGTTTTAGTTCTAGTTTTCTTTATTTTTCAAATTAAGTTAATTAGAATTTAATTTTGATTTTTAATTTAATTTAGCATTTATTTTCTTAATTTTTAATATTTAGGTTTCCCGATACCTGATTCTGTTCCCCGTATTTTAGTGTAGATTTAATTTTAGGATTTCCCTATAACTAATTTTGTTTCCCGTAGTTTTTAAGATCCCCATTTCCTATATCCGTTTCCCGTAGATTAAATTAGGTTTTATTTAATTTTAGTTGTATCAGTGTTTTCCATCATATCCAAATATTTTCCATCATTCAAATTCTCATCAAACCAGGATAACTTTCAATTGCAGCCTCGTTGGGACATACGACCCGGGAATATCTCTTCCGAATTTTTTATCATTGATATTGGTTCTTATATATTTTATTTTCTAAGTTAGGTCTTGATTTTTACCTTGGTCAAGGGTGAAGAGTTTGGATTTGCCTTTAGTGGTATCATTTTTATTATACTGTATTACGCGATTCACCTATAAATACAACACAAATCCCAAACCCCCTCCCCCTTCAACTGAATCGACCGAACTGGAAGGTAAAAAGGAAAAAAAAGTTAGGGTTCTTTGCTAAGGTATTTTTTTCTAATCTTTGTTTAATTTTAGTTATTAATTTTCAATTCTAGTAATCTTAAACAGGTGAATTAGGGTTTTCAATTAGGGTTTATAAATTAGGGTCTTAGTTCTGAAAGTAAGATGATATAGATCATGTTTGATCATTCGTTTGATTTCTTACATGATTGGGGTTGTCGGTTAGCGCTCAATCTTTGGATATAGTCGTTTTAATTCACTATAGAATTTTGGTCAGTCTTGTAGAGGTCATAACTCATTCATAAAAGATCAAATAAACAATTTACAACATATTGGAGATAACCTCAGAGAGTAGACTTTCCAGAAACATTGGCTCAATGATGTTTTATAGTTGGGAAGTGGGTCAAAAGGTCGTTACAAAATCAGTGTGTAAAACAGTGACGACTTTCAGTTTTGGTTTTGGTTTTTCTAAAAATACTTAGACATCTAGTTAGAGGCTCTAAATCACGTGGAAGTTAGTTCATATATTTTTTGTGACACCTGAATTTTTTCTATCCCTATAATGAGGTCTAAAGTGGTCATCTAGTGTCATACTTTTAGGATGTCAGGATTCTGATGATTTCGGACACTTTGGATATGAACATTTTAAAAGGGTATTTGTAAAAGGGTAATGGCTATGGGAGAGATATGAGGGGTTCATAAGACATATATGTAGCATGGTGAATTTTGGTTTGAATTATAGAAGTGTTTAAGTGGTACGTTTAGGACGCGTAACTGAGTATAAAAGTTTGCTCAAAAACCAGAAAATTTAAAGTGTAGCATTGAAGTGTAAATGGCATATGTAGAAGTTGGAAAAGGGGTAAAACAAGAATAGAACTATTGTTAGATAATTAGATAGCATCATAGTTGAGGTGTAATCATATTGGGTTAGATTACTAATTGATGGTAACTTATTGTGTGCTTATTTGATTAGATCATTCGTGAAGTTGTTTGTGAAGCTTTTTGTTGGAACCTTTTGGAAAGCTAAGCAAAGGTGAGTTTCATAGTATCACTTTTACTTCGTTTTAAACTTGGGATGGAAATGATGCTAGTATGGAAATATTTTGATTACTGTGATAATGTGTTTAAAGTGATGCATGGACTTTATGTGGCTATTATATGTTATGTGCTACATGTTTGTGATGTGATACGCTCCATGGCTTAGTGATCAATTGAAGTGTAACACCCCCAAATTGGGTCGCAGCGGAATATGGGTCCGGGGCGTGTTACTTCATGAATCAACAACACAAGAGATATATAGAACGACCAAAAAGTCGTTTGAAAACGATACATTGGATTTAACAAAGTCATTGTTACAAAAACCCGTAGCTTAACTTGTTCACTTAATCAAATACAAGATTTTCAGCCCATAACAGATAACACGAAAATGCGACAAAATTCTTTAATGCAAGACATCTTTCCAATCAAACCACCAAGTATCCATTCGCATCATTGTGCTTATTGATCCCCTGAAAAAACATTGCTATTAAACGTGCACGATATGTTGGTGAATTCATAGGTTTGATAAATCAGATATTGGAGGCCCACAAGATCTCTCAAGTGTTTGATAATGCAAAAGATGTAGAATATCATATAAATGTATTAACGATTGCTCTTTAAGCTCATGACACTGATGCTTGACATGTATGGATGCCAAATTAATGGCCGTTTGCCCGTGGTGATGTTCTAACCCGCAACATCCTATGTTCGATATGGTATACGTTCGTTTCACTGGTGATAGCTAATCACCCGAACGGGGTTGTCCAATCCCAATAGATCTATTAATAACATTCGCGCTCACAATTTACAGTTCATGATAATGGGCTCAGATATGGGTTATCGCTACTTAGGCAACACGTAATCATAACATTGAAATTAACCACTGGTGTTGTTGTAAAAATTGCAAGTTTTCACCCCAAAAAACTTTGTAAAAAACAAACGCATGTAAAACGTGGGGCTATGAACTCACCTTGACTGAGTAATGCCAAGTGTATCACAATTAACGCGCCACGCAAATTGATCAAATGCAACCTAATTAAATTAAGGTCGTATAAGTACCGAGTACTTAGTCTAACAACATTGAATATAATCTAATAGTTGTTACATCATACTATCGTTCGGGCTATCATAATTAAAGAGGTCATGACATGACGTTCGAGGAGTTAGGACACTTTAAATCGTAATATCCACAAACTCGTGAAATTCGCCATCGGAGAGGCCTCATTTTGAAAATTCCCTAGTAATATAAGTACTTTGGATAACCACATAATAGCTCTATATAAGCTCAATCACAACTAATGGTTTTAGAAAATATTGTGTTATAAGTTTAAAGTTTATAATATTACCGTTTTAGTAAAACTGGCGTAACTTTCGAGTTTTAAGCCCGATTCTCGCGTTTTTATGTCCATCTTTTCGTATTTAGACGAGTTATCATAAATTGGACCATTTTCAAATTTCGGACTGGCTGGTGGAACAGTAAAAAATTACTGTTCACATCTGACCTATGTATATTTTCATCGATTTATTGTCGTAAAACCCTTAAAACGTCGTATATTTTATATTGTTAATAGCTCGTTTTTAACGATTCTTTCGAGGCGTTCTCGTATTTGAAAGTTCGTATATATTTATGAGGTTTACAAAATTATATCTTTCTGTCATGAATAGTAACTATTATAAAAAATTGTTTTATAAAAGTATTTAATTGTCGTAGAAATACTCGAGAAAATTCATAACTCGAGTTCGTTATAATTGAAAAATTACGATTCTTATTCATTTTGGAATCCTAAAAATATGTACTATTTATTAAAAATACTAAAAAAAACCCTGCTGTTTGAGATTTTTTATAAAACTGTTTTATAAAAATTCATTTACTGGACTTCGGTTTATTATGTATAACTAGTTTTTAACGTAACTTTTTCGTTATTAATCCGTTTAAAAAGTTTCTTACTTTTTCGGAATCGTCGTGAAATGTATTATCTTTTAAAAATATAAAATAAGTATGCAAAAATTCGAATTTGGGACAGCAACTTTGCTTGAGCTTGTTGACTCCATTTGTAACCCTTTTCTTTTATACTTTTACTATTTTGTTATTTTATACAAGCCTCATATATCATGTATATATAAATCATACATATATTAAATGTCTATTGTCCATCTTTAGTCCTCATGTGTCCAAGTTACTTATTGTTACAATCCATTAATCTATTTTAAAACATAACATTACTTAAGTAAACTTAATTTACTAGTTTTCTCAATAATCATTTTTATACATAACCAAGTGTGTACAAGTATATTTCTTTCCATAGGACTTTATTTTAGTGTTATATTAACATGATTAAAAGTCCATAATCAATATTAACATGTCTTATGTATTTCTTTAAGTTGAAACATATTTGAAGTTATGGAAGACCCTAATTTAATCCAAAATTGTTTACACACAAAAACAATATGTTACAACCTTTTCTCTCCTTTTTTAACATAATGTATCGTAATAACTATAAAATGTATATAAAAGTAATCCATGTGGTCATTTCAAGTGAAAACTTTATTTTCATGATTAAAACCTAATCGTGATTTAAGCTAAATAGAAATATCATATGCATAATAATGAAATTATAGCAATAAAGAGTTTAAATGGACCTATGAATATTGATTGTTGATGATGTAATCTAAACCCGTGTTTAGTCTTAAAACCAAAGCTTGCACTTAAGAAAACCCTAGTTTTCTCAAGAAAACCCTAATCTTGCTTTTGCTTGATTAATACTTGAAAAAGGTTAGCCAATGCTTGGGATCACCTTAGAATAACTTATAATGGATGTGTATAAGTGTGTATGGGTTGTATAAAAATTGCTATGGATTTGGTAGAGTGCTTGCAAATTGCCGAAGCATATAGAGTGAGTAAAAGGGAGTATTGTTTTGATTTTTGCTAAGTGTTAATGTGTGTAAGTGTTATACTCTTATATATAGATGTAATCATGGTGCAAGGTATGGTCCAAGAGTCAAGGCATGGTGTAAGTAATGGTCTTGGTCAAGGTATGGTGGGTATGGCTAGGAAATAATGAAGTATGGTTAGGACATGATGAAGTATGGTATGCATTTAAAGAAGTATGGTGTCACTTTGACCAAAGGAAGTGTTTTGTTATATTTCTTGTACACAATGCAAGATTTTCGGTAATACATAAGATGTGGATGATATATTTTGTGACTTTTATGTATTGGGTATAAAAGTGGGTATTTGTTGAAGCGTAGGAAAGTTTTTGTGGTTCCGGGAGTGCCTAAACGCAATTTATCGCGAAACGTATACACTTTACGTATCCGATAAAAATAGAATGAACAAAGTTAATAATTATCCTCAAAATAATTATATAACCCTTGCTTGATGTAAACATTTAATTGTTTGATGCCCGTTTACATTGAACGCTAATTTTTAGCCTACGCGATTTAAACTTAATTCATGAAATTACAAGCAAACGCGTACGACACTAAAAATAAATAGCATATTTATCGACGTCGCCAAAGACTTGAAAACACAGGGTGTTATAGACTTCCCCCGTTAAACGAGCCTTGTCCTCAAGGCTCACAATGCAGCACTTGACGACGGTGTGGTCTTGGTGAAGAGGTGTGGATATTTCTTCTTGAATTGGTCTTCACGCTCCCACGTGAACTCAGGACCTCTCTTGGAGTTCCATCGAACTTTGACCAATGGGATCTGACTTCTCTTCAACCGTTTAACTTCACGGCCCACTATTTCTACTGGTTCCTCGACAAAGTGAAGCTTGTCATCCAGATTAAGTCCATCCAACGGAACGGCTAATGGTTCGTCGGCATGACACTTTTTCAGATTAGATACATGAAACGTATTATGAACTCTGCTCAATTCTTCTGGAAGTTCAAGTTTGTAAGCAACTTCTCCAACCCTTTCTATCACCTTAAAAGGTCCAACATACCTAGGGTTCAACTTCCCCCGTTTGCCAAAACGTACGACCCCTTTCCAAGGAGAGACCTTAAGCATGACTTTGTCTCCAACTTGGAATTCCATTGGTTTACGCTTCAAATCAGCATAACTCTTCTGTCGATCACGAGCGGCTTGCATCCTTTGTTTGATCTGGATGATTTTCTCAGTGGTCTCTTGGATCAGTTCTGGACCGAGTATTTGGGC